>JAOTQJ010146512.1:0-34274 GCA_025642045.1 Solanum sejunctum | reverse complement strand
AAAAAATGTTAAAAATCAGTTGTTCACACGCCTAAGAAGGCTTGAATTACACTTTTTGTGCCACATTAGCACAACTGTCTAAATTATTCGAATTTTGAATTGTAGAGGTATTCAATAGAAATAAGGTTAGATTGAGGTGTCTAAGCGAAAAAAGCGTGGAACTACAGGGGGCCACTTATGCTTTAGCCTTTAAGAAATGAGGTATTTTGTAAAATGACTTCAGAAATAAGATACTTTGTGAAATGAATTGTAATGTTATGAAGTTTTGATGATTCAACTGTCATGACCCATGCCTAGGGCCTAGACGTGAAACAGCGAATGAAAAATCTGAAGGAACCCCAAACAAGTCTCTTAGCATATCAATCACACATCTTTGATTACGGAAGCATAATAACAACAAATGGAGACATAAATTGGGAAAAAAGGACTAAGGGAAGCCTTTGAAAATCATAAAATGCTCAAGATCCAAGCTCAAAGCATAAATACATCAATTGCTCCAACAACACCTCTAAGCATAGATTGGAGTAGGGCTCAAGACACTTTTCGGACTCACCCTCATAGTATAAAGTGTTCAATATAAGAAAATAACAAAAGGCAAGGGTAGTATAGATAATGTCCTCGGACTTGAGGACTCACCAAAGCATATCTCCAAAGCATCGAACTAGCCACGTGGGGGATGATCGAGAGGTGCTCAGGTTCCTAGATGGTAATATCATATAGGTAATATCATAGAGTATGCATTATTATGTTTAGAGGTACTAAGTATGTATGATACAATGCAACAAGACATAGGCAACATAGTCAAAATGCATAATCATAAGCAATGGATAAGTATAATATCAATATGGCGTGCATGATCAATGCTTAAGGTAAAACATGCTTTTAACTCATATAACTTGCGAATATAGAGAACATGTTTAGTAAGAGACCATACAAACATAGCCCAAGTTACTATTACTCAGAATCCAAGGCATGACACCCCTTGGAAGGTGATTGAGGTATCTACCCCTTAACGTGGTAGTACGGGCATGTCACCCCCCAATAAGGTGATTGAAATACATACCCCTCAACAAGGTAGTATGGGCATGTCACCCCCGACAATATATTTGAGGTATATATCCTTCAAAAAAGTAGTACGGACATGCCACCCCCTAACAAGGTAGTTGAGTCTTGTTACCCCCTTAACAAGGTGATTGGGCATGTCACCCCCTAACAAGGTGTGGTCAACTTACAACACCATAGATACTTTTCATAAATTCAATACATACATATATTCCTTCAATTATCATAAAGCCACTTAACTCATAGTCCATGCAATAGGTCATCAATCACTTAAGAATTCCTTTTAAGACGTTTTATTAAGCACTTGGCAGGTGTGTAATGCTAGTTCAAAATCATACAATTCAAGAGTAAAATAATATAAAAAATCTTAATTTAAATCAACCCACCAATACATAGTAAAACTCTCATGTAATATATCTTGAAATCTTGATCAAATCACATCATCGATCATAGTTTCATAGCCCAATACATGCATAGTCACAGTAGACAAACCATCATATAGTAAAAGCTTGAAATAGGTAGATCTGTATTTTCAATCAATACTCCATAAAACCCTAAAATAATTTATAATCATAATCCCAAATAAGTAATACCCATAAGTAATAGAACTTGATAACATGCAATTTTCATAAAATAGGAAGGTTGGGCACCATGGGTAAAAGGTATGAAATGGCCCCAAAAAGTGTCCAAAAATGTGCCTCAGAATGCCTGAAATGTTAAATTACATACACCTCAAAATCTATTTACTATTTCAAAAATCTGACTTCATATTCTTGTACAGGAGGTCAAAATTAGGTGAAAAGGATCTAACCCTAATTTAAGAGTAAAATATTAGCAATTATGAAATTTCAAAGTGAAACTTCTAGTGGGGTTTTCGCAATTGCCTCCACGACGCGTCCCTGTACATTTTGGGGACTATTTTTTTAGTTCTGTCCAAGACTTTTAAATCTTGGGCCTAAGTGTTCCCAAACATATTTTTACCTATACTTAGCTAAATTTCACCCTCATATCATCCTAAATATTTTCCAATACTCACTCAAGCACTTAGTCATATTTTCACTCCCCAAACTCAAGTCTCAAACCCTCATCCCAAGCTAAGGTTCTACTTCAAGGTTATTCTTCAAGCTTCAAGTCTACATCTCCAATCTTCACCAAGTTCATCTCTAAGCTAAGGTATGTGGGTTTCTTTCATGGTTTCTTTTCATCAATGATACCCAAGCCTCATTTTACTCAAATTGCATGATTTGATGTTGATTTACAAATAGGTCTTGATTATAATAAAATTCGCTGCACACTATGTTAAAGCTATGCACAAATGTGACATTTTTGCCATGTTTTGAGCTATAAATTTTTGATCTATTATGAGATTTGAGGAGGGGTTTTGATGTATGTTGCTTAATGATGTTGCAAGGTGATGATTGATGGTTATACAATGGATTTTATTACATGATTTCATCTTTATATTTCATGGTTTTATACTAGTATTATACACCCTCTAGGTGTTTGATAAAATGTCCGGTTATGGTCTCTTGAGGAATTGAAGGTCCAAAGCATTACATATCATATAAATGACTATATGATGATGAAATAATCTTATGTATATGATGAATTCTATATAAAATGTTGCATTATACCATGATTAATTATGGGAGACTAAGAACTCGGATAACCTAGATTGTGGTTTGTACTCATCAACCTACGGAAGGGCTTGTACTTCTCCACCTAGTGATGGGGAGACATCATCACTAACGTAGATGGGGGGGTTTTTACTCATCAACCTAGGAAGGGTTTTTACTTCTCCACCTTGGTGATGGGGCGGCATTATCACCAACCTAGATGGGGGTTTGTACTCATCCACCTAAGTGATGGGGCGACACCATCACTAACCTACCAAAAGGTTGTACATTTGGAAATCTAGCTTGGTCAATTCTTCACATATGATATCCTATATGAGTATGGGTTATTTAAATATGTTTTACTTAAGCATTGATCCTACATGCCCTATTGTTATATTATGCTTATTGCTTAATATCATCATATTAATTATGACGCCTATCTATTGTTGCATTGCCTCTTATATACTTAGTACATTCAAACTTACTAATATGTACTCTATGCCCACATGATGTCACCATGTAGAAACTGGAGCCCAAGTTGATCCTCCTCCTCCCCCACATGGCTAGTTCAGTGTTATTCAAATTAGTTGGTGAGTCAACCACTTTGGGGACCTTAGTATATGTTTATCGTATTATGTATTGAGACATTCTTCTTTATTGTCCATTTTGACTATGAAGTTAAGCCCGGTTGCTTGACTTGGCCCCCTCTCTTATCTATGTAGCAAAAGGTGGTTGTTGGATATGTTATTTATCTATTGTATGAGTTTGACTCTTGTCTAGTGACAATGATATTGTGCAAGCTTTTCCCTTAGGCCTTTACCCCTATTCTTGCTCTTTAATGTTTTTATATGCTTCTGCGACCGATGATGTGTAATGACAAGTTAAGGGGCTTGTTTGGGGTTCCTTCAGGTTCCCCATTCGCCATGCCATGTGTAGGCCCTAGGCTTGGGTCATGACAACCTTGGAATCAGAGCACTAGGTTGATAGATCCTCGAAGTCCAACACACCATATCGATTAAAGTCCTATTTATGGTTGTGAAGCATGCAATGACTATGAATAGGAGGCTATGAGGCATTTTAGTAAATGCTTCTCTTCTTCATATTCTATGTCATGCTATTGAGTTGTTGTAAGTTTTCCTATCTAACGATTGTTCTTTGCTATGCTAGATTATGCCAAACACTCGAGGATGAAGGGCCCAAACTCCCGAGGAACAACCTAACAATAGTGACCTTCAGGATGCTCTCACTATGCTTGCCCAAGTTATGGCCAACAAAGTCAATCAAGGGGCCCAAGCCCCTCATGCTATTACCTCGAAAGCTAGGGTAAGGGACTTCACGAGGATGAATCCTCTGGTGTTCTATGGGTCGACAGTGGATAAAGATCCACAAAAATTTATTGATGAGATCTACAAGATCTTTAATATCATGGATGTTGGACCAAATTAAAAGGCGGAGCTGGCGATGTACCAACTCAAAGGGGTAGCTTAAATATGGTATGATTTATGGAAGGGTGAGAAGGGGATTGGTAATGTGGTGTTCTAGGAGGAGTTCAAATTGGCTTTCCTTAACCATTTTTTCCCTCTTGAGCTTAGGAAAGCTATGCTAGTGGAGCTTATGAACTTGAAACAAGGTGCTATGAGTCTGAGGGAGTATGTCCTCATGTTTAATCAACTTTTAAAGTATGCTCCTAATTTGGTGGCCGATACTAGATATAGGATGAATAAGTTTGTGATGGGGGTCTTCAATTTGGTAAGTGAAGAATGTCGGTCTGCAATGTTAATTAGTGACATGGACTTGTCTCGGTTGATGAACTATGCTAAGCAAATGGAGGAGGAAAAATTGAGAAAGAGACAGGGAGATAAGGCTAAGAGGGCCTATCTTGGGGGTAAGTTCCAAAGGGGTGGCCGGTTCCATTGAGGCCAAGGGTATCACCATGCTACTAATAGGGAGTTTGGGTGGACGATTCCATCAAGGCCAAGGGCCTCACCATGCTACTAATACGGGGTTTTCCAATGATCTCCCTAGTCCTCATGGTGTTGGCGTTGTGGCTGTTATTGATGTGTGTCCTACATGTGGGAAGGGTTATAAAGGCCCATGCTTGAAAGATTCTAATGCATGCTTTGGTTATGGGAAGAGCTTGGGCACAAGAAGATAGATTTTCCAAGAAACCATGGCAAACTCTGGGGTGCTAATGCAGTCCCATTGGGGAGCGGTGGTCCTCAAGGTGGTTCCCCAAGGCATAATTGATTTTATGCTCTACATGGTAGGCAAGGGGTAGGTGAGGTCCCCGATGTTGTTATCGATATGTTGAAAGTCTTTGACTTTGATATGTATACTTTAATTGATCAGGGTGCCACTCTTTCCTTTGTTATCCCTTTTGTTGCTAAAAAGTTCCTTATTGTCCCCCAGTTATTACATGAGTCATATGAAGTGTCAACTCCTATTGGTGCCTCTATTATTGCTAGGTAAGTTTATAAAAGTTGTCCTATTTGCATTTTGCATAAGTTGTTGACTTGTGATCTTGTTGAATTTGATATGGTAGATTTTGATGTCATTTTTGGGATGGTTTAGTTGCATGCCTACTATACTTCTATTGATTGTAGAACCCATAGGGTTAAGTTTCAATTTCCTAATGAAACCATCCTTGAATCGGAAGGTCAAGATATAGTGGTCGAGGGTAGATGCATTTTATGCATTAAAGCCCATAAGTTGATCTCTAAGGGGTGTATGTACCATTTTGTGAGGGTTAAAGATATGGAATCCAAAGTCCCTTCTATAGAGTGGATTTTTGTTGTAAATAAGTTTCTTGATGTCTTCCCAAATGGCCTTCCTGATATCCCTCCTAAAAGAGAGATAGATTTTAGTATAAATCTCCTTCCCGACACTCAATCTATCTCCATACCCTCTTATCGTATGGCCTTGGCGGAGTTCAAAAAGTTAAAAGAACAATTGAAAGATTTGTTAGAGGAGGGACTTATTAGACTTAGTCAATCACATTGGGGTGCTTCAATATTGTTTGTGAAAAAGAAGGGTGGGTCACTTAGAATGTATATTGATTACCGACAACTCGATAGGGTCATTATAAAGAATAGATATCCTCTTCCAAGGATTGATGACTTGTTTTACTAATTACAGGGGGCTACCTTCTTCTCTAAGATTGATTTTCAGTTTGGGGTACCATCAAGTGAGGGTGAGGTAGCGTGATATTCCTAAGATGGCCTTCCAGACTAGATATGGGCATTATGAGTTTATCATGATGTCATTTGGGTTGACCAATGCATCGACCATCTTCATGGGCCTAATAAATAGGGTCTTCAAACCTTACCCTGATTCCTTTGTTGTGGTCTTCATTGATGATATTTTGATCTATTTACATAGTAGGGAGGAGCATATGGGGCATTTTAGGGTTGTGTTGCAAAGATTGAGGGAGGAAAAATTGTATGCCAAATATGACAAGTGTGACTTTTGGGTGAAAGAGGTTGCATTCTTGGGTCATGTGGTGTCGGGGGATGGTATAAAAATGGATCCTAAGAAAACCGATGTGATTAAAAATTAGACTAGACCGTTGACTCCATCGAATATTAAGAGCTTCTTAGGCTTTGCGGGTTACTATAGGAGATTTGTGAATGGGCTCTCCTCCATTGCTTTGCCTATGACAAAATTGACTCAAAAGAAGGTTAAGTTTGTATGGACCGATGAATATGAGAGGAGCTTCGAAACATTGAAGGATAGGATTGTGTCCGCTCCTATACTATCACTACCAGATAGGCTTGAGGGTTTTGTTGTGTATTATGATACATCTAGAGTTAGTTTGGGTCGCGTGTTGATACAAACTAGAAAGTTCATAGCTTATGCTTCTAGATAACTCAACGTACATGAAAAGAACTACCCTACATATGATATAGAGTTAGTTGCTGTTGTGTTTGGATTAATGATTTGGCATCATTATCTATATAGGGTGAATGATAATGTCTTCACTGATCATAAGAGGCTCCAATATGTCTTCACTAAAAGGGATCTCAACTTGAGACAAAGAAGGTGGCTGCAACTTCTCAAAGATTATGGTATGACTGTGCATTATCATCCGAGTAAGGCAAATATAGTGGCGGATGCTTTGAGTTAGGTGTCCATGGGTATCCTAGAGCATGTTGATGGTGGTGATAGGGAAATGGCTAGGGAGGTCCATAGATTGGCTAGATTGGGTGTTAGGTTGGAAGAGGTTAGTGATGATTGTTTTGTGGTTATTGATGGGTCTAAGTCTTCTTTGGTTAATAAGGTGATAGAAAAACAAGATCTTGATTCCTCCTTACTTGAATTGAAGGCCTTGGTGAAATAGGGAAAAGTAAAGGTTTTCTCCCAGGGAGGAGATGGGTCCTTTAGGTAGCAAGGTAGGTTGTGTGTGCCTTGTGTTGATGGTTTGAGGGAGAAAATTCTTGATGAGGCCCATAATTCTTCTTACTCTATTCACCCAGTTTCATCAAAATATATAGAGACTTGAGAGATGTGCAGTGGTAAGGAGGCATGAAGAGGAACATTGCCTAATTCGTTTCCAATTGCCATAGTTTTCAACAAGTCAAAGCCGAAAATCAAAGGCCGGGTGGCCTAACCCAACACATAGAGATTCCCACTTGGAAGTGGGAGGTGATTAGTATGGATTTTATGGATAGGTTGCCCTAAACTAGAAAAGGTTTTGATTCCATTTCGGTAGTGGTTGATAGAATGATGAAATTGGCTTATTTTCTACCAGTTAAGACTGCATATGGGGCTGAAGAGTATGCAAGGTCATACATCCATGAGTTAGTGAGTTTGTATGGGGTTCTTTTGTCCATCATATCAAATTGTGGTTCACAATTCTTGGAGGTCCTTTCAAAATAGTCTTGGTACAAAAGTTCACCTTAGTACGGCCTCTCACCCCTAAATGGATAGCAAGTCGAAAGAATCATTCGAACACTTTAGGATATGCTAAGGGCTTGTCTAATAGATTTAAGGGGTATTTGGGATGACCATCTTCATTTGATTGAGTTTTCCTACAAAAATAGTTATCACTCTAGCATTGATATGGCTCCTATTGAGGCTCTTTATGGGAGACCTTATAGATCCCCGATTGGTTGGTTTGAGATTTGAGAGGTGGCATTATTGGGACTATATCTGGTTATGGATGCTTTTAAGAAGGTTAAGATGATTAGAGAAAGGTTGAAGGCGGCTAAAAGTCATAAAAAATCTAATACCGATGTGAGAAGAAGAAACTGTGAATTCAAAGTGGGTGACTAGGTTTACTTAAAAGTTTCTCCAATGAAAGATTTGGTCTATTTTGGTAAAAAAGAGAAGTTGAGTCGAAGATATGTTGGTATGTATGAAGTGATGAAGAGGGTTGGCAACGTAGCTTATGAATTGAAGTTGCCTAATGAAATGAATTTGGTTCACCCGGTGTTTCATGTCTCTATGTTAAGGGAATGTATTGCTGATCCTAATACTTTTGTGCCTATTGATGTTGTAAGTGCTGTTGAGGATAACTTGACTTATGAGGAGGTTCTGATTTAGATCCTAGATAGGCAAGTGAAGAGATTCAGGAACAAGGAGGTGGCATCTGTTAAGGTCCTTCGGAGGAACCAACAAATCGAGAGTGATACTTGAGAGGTACAAACAGACATGTAAAAGTGGTATCCTTATATTTTCCACTACACTCAAGCCTATGATACTAATTCTAAGTCCCCTATGTGATTACAAGTCTTATGATTCAGCCCCTATGTCATTCATATGCATTTATGCTCAGTTGGCAAGTTATGATGATTTTACATTTATGTTGAGATTTTGAAAATGATGTTTTAAATGTGATGTTGCATTCTTGTTGGGGCTACTTTGTTGATGATCACACTCATCTTGTATGTCTCTTTTACATTTTGGGACAAATGTTCCCAAGGGAGAGATATTGAAACGACCCCAAAAAGTACTCAAAAACGTGCCTCAAAATGCCTAGAATTTTAAATTCCAGATATCTCAAAATATGCTTGCTATTTCAAAAATCTGACTTCATGTTCTTGTTCAAGGGGTCAAAATTAGGTGGGAGAGGTCTGACCCCAGTTTAAGAGCGAAAGATTAGCAATTATGAAATTTCAAAGTGTAATTTCCATTGGGGTTTTTATGTTGCCTCCGCGAAGCACCCCTGTACATTTTGGGGACTATTTCTTTAGTTCGGTCCAATAATTCTAAGTCCTAGGCCTAAGTGTTCACAAACATGCTTTTACCTATACTTAGCCAAATTCCACTCCCCAAACTCAAGTCCTAAACCCTCATCCCAAGCTAGGGTTCTCCTTTAAGGTTCTTCTTTAAGCTTCAAGTCTCTATCTTCAATCTTCACCAAGTTCATCTCTTAGCTAAGTTATATGATTTTTCTTTCATGAGTTCCTTTCACCCATGATAACCAAGCATCCTTTTACTCAAATTGCATAATTTAAAGTTGATTTACAAATGGGTCTTGATTATTATCAATTACATTGAACATTATGTTAAAGCTATGCACAGTTGTGACTATTTTGCCATGTTTTGAGCTATAAGTCTTTGATCTACTGCAATAGTTGAGGAGGGGTTTTGATGTATGTTTCTTGAGGGTGTTACAAGGTGATGATTGATTATTTTACAATGGAATTTCTTACATGATTTTACCTCTATATTTTATAATTTTATACTAGCATTACACACCCTCTAGGTGTTTGATGAAATGTCCAGTTATGGTCTCTTGAGGAATTAAAGGTCCAAAGCATGATATATTATATGAATGACTATATGATGATGAAATAAGCTTATGTATATGATTAATTTTGTATAAAGTGTTGCATTTGACCATGCCCAATCTAGGGGGACTAAGAACCCGGATAAACTATATGGGCGTTTGTACTCATCAACCTAAGGAAATGTTTATACTTATCCACCTAGTTATAGGGAGGCATAATCACTAACCTAGATGGGGGTTTGTACTCATCGAATGAAGGAATGGTTTGTACTTCTCCACCTTGGTGATGGGGCGGCATTATTACCAACCTAGATGGGAATTTGTACTCATCCACCTAAGTGATTGGGCGGCATCATCACTAACCTACAAAAGGGTTGTACATTTGGAAATCTAGCTTGGTCTCCTCATCACATGTGATATACTATATGAGTATGAGATATTTAAGCATGTTTTACTTAGACATTAATCATACATGCCATATTATTATATTATGCCTATTGCTTAATGTTATGCATTTTGAGTACGATGCCTATCTATTATTGCATTGCTTCTTATATACTTAGTACATTCAAACTTACTAACACATACTCTATGCCTACATGATGTCAGCATGTGGGAACCGGTGCCCAAGTTGATCATCCTCCTCCTCCACATGGCTAGTTCAGTGCTATTCAAGCTAGTTTGTGAATCCTCCACTTTGGGGACCTTAGATATGTTTCTCCTATTATGTATTGAGACATACTACTTGATTCTCTATTTTGACTATGAGGGTGATCCCAGTTGCTTGTCTTGGCCCCCGCTTTTATCTATGTAATAGAGGTGGTTGTTGGACATGCTATTTATCTATGGTTTGAGTTTGACTCTTGAATGTTGACTATGAGATTGTGCAAGCTTTTCCCTTAGGCCTTCTCTCCTGTTCTTTCTCTTCAATGTTTTTATATGCTTCTGGGACCGATGATGTGTAATGACAAGTTAAGAGGCTTGTTTGGGGTTCCTTCGGGTGTCCCATTCGTCGTGTCATGTCTAGCCCCTAGGCTTGGGTCGTGACAAAGATCCAATGGTTGTAACCCACATATCTCAAACTTTGATTTTCTTGATCTAAACTTGAATGAGACTTGGAGCTTGAATAGTGTTCTTGAGATCCGGAATTAAGCTTGAGACACTTGAATTTGGATGAAATATTTGGTTAAGTATTAGAGAGGGTTTGAGAACGTCTTGAGTGATATAAGGTTGAAGCATGACTAAGAAATTTTTTTTTATGCATAAATGGGCATGGGACCAAGATCCCAATGCCTTAGGCTAGAGAAAGAAAAATAAGGAAGTGATAACACTAATCCGCGATAGGTCTGCATTGCGAAGGCATCACAGACAACTTCTGTCTCCAAGATTTTGCGAAAATTCATTTTTGGTAAGGGTCTTCTAAAATCGAGGTTATATCCATTTTTTAGTCAATTTTTCCCCCTAATTAAGAATATAAAGTCAAATTTTTAATATGATGCACAAATTTTGAGATATATGAAAATTTTGATTATTGGCATTTTCGAAGCACATTTTAGGGACATTTTTGGGGCGTTTCAATATCTCCCCTTTGGGAAATTTTGTCGCTGAATGTCAAAGAAGCGTACTTAAAAGATGTAATCATGAAGATTTTAGTGCAACCTGGATGCAACAAACACATTTAAATATTATTTTCAAAAATCTCAATATGAATGTCAAACAAAATCACCATAAACATGCCAACATAAATATGAATGCATGCAAATGACATAAGCATTGAACCTTAAGACTTGAAATCATATAGTGGAAATTAAATTAGTACCTCTGGCTTGAGTAAAGTTGAAGAGGTATGGATATCACTTTCTGATATCCACCTCAGCTTCCCATGTAACACTTTCAACTTGTTGGTTCCTCCAAAGGATCTTGACGGAAGCTACATCCTTGTTTCTCAACCTCTTCACTTTCTTATCCAAAATCTCTATCAGCATCTCCTCATAAGTCAAATTGTCCTCCACAACACTCACAACATCCAAGGGCACTGTAGCACTAGGGTCACCCACACATTTCCTCAACATGGACATATGGAAGACTGGATGAACCATATTCATATCAATGGGAAACTCTAACTCATAGGCCACCATACCAATCCTCCTCAACACTCTATAAGGACCCAAAAACCTTGGGCTCAACTTACCTTTCTTTCCAAATCAAACTACACCCTTCATGGGTGAGATTTCAAGTTAACCTAATCACCAACCTTGAAATCAAGATCTCTCCTCCTCATATCGGAGTATGACTTTTGTCTACTATGGGATCTTTTCAATCTCTCCCTTATAAACTTCATCTTCTCCAAGGCCTCCATAAACAAATATAGACCTAGCAAATCTATTTCCTCCACTTCAAACCACCCAACCGAGGACCTACAATGCCTACCATAAAGAGCTTCAAAAGGAGCCATACCAATGTTTGAGTAGTAGCTATTGTTGTTACCAAATTCAATGAGTGGAAGATGTTCATTCGAACTACCGCTAAACTCCAAAACACAAGCTCTAGGCATGTCTTCAAGGGTTTGGATAGTCCTCTCGGTTGGCCATCCGTTTGAGGGTGAAAGGTCATGCTATGCTTAACCTTTATACCAAGACCTCTTTGGATGGACCTCAAAAAATGTGAAGTGAATTGATAACCATGATCTGAAATAATAGACAAAAGCACCCCATAAAATCTAACTAACTCATGTATATATAACTTAGCATAATCTTCAGCACCATAAGTAGTTTTGACCAGTAGGAATTAAGCCGACTTTATCATTCTATCCATAACAACCCAAATAGAATAAAAATGTTTTCTAGTCATAGGCAACCCAACAATAAAATCCATGTTGATTTCCTCCCACTTCTATGTAGGAATCTCTATATCTTGGGCTAGGCCACCTGACCTTTGATGCTTGAGTTTTACTTGGGAGTTGTGACATCCATATATGAACTTGGAAATGTCTCTCTTCATACCACCCCACCAAAATACTTCCCTCAAGTCTCTATACATCTTTGTAGAATCAGGGTGAATGGAATAGGATGAATTATGGACCTTATCTAAAATCTTCTTTCTCAAGTCATCAACACTAGGCACACACAATCTATTCTATTACCTAAGGGAACCATCTCCCCCTTAGGAGGAAACCTCTACTTCATAGTTCTTCACCAAGGCCTTAAACGCTAACAAGGAAGGGTCAATATCTTGTTTTTCCTTCACCTCCTCAATCAATGAAGACTTAGAACCATCAACAATCACTACACTACCATTATCAAATTCATCTAATCTAACCCTTAATCCAGCAAACCGGTGAACCTCTCTATCCACCTCTTTGCCACCATCAATAACATGGACTAGACTATCTACAGACACCCTACGTAGAGCATCAGCCATAACATTAGCTTTGATGGGGTGATAACACACACTCATACCATAATCTTTAAGAAGCTTTAACCACCTTCATTTTCTCAAGTTAAGATCTTTTTAGGTGAAGACATATTAGAGACTCTTATGATCTGTAAACACATCAACATGAACCCTATATAAGTAGTGACGCCAAATTTTCAAAGAAAATAACACGGCCTTCAATTCAAGATCATGGGTGGGATGATTCTTCTCATGCAACTTAAGTTGTCTAAAGGCATATGCTATAACTTTACCACTTTGCATCAAGACACACCCAAACCAATTCTTAAGGCATCACAATAAGCAACAAATCCTTCCAACCCTTCTAGTAGACCCAAGATAAGAGCTAAAATAAGCTTATCTTTCAGTGTTTGGAAAATCTTCTCACATTGATTTGTCCACACAAATTTCACCTTCTTTTGTGTCAACTTAGTCATAGGAGAAGCAATAGAATAGAAACTATTTACAAAGCTCCGGTAAAAACCCACAAAATCTAAGAAGCTTCTAATGTCTGATGACGTCAAAAGTCTATAACAATTTCTAATCACCTTTGTTTTCTTAGGATCCACCTTAATGCTATTACCCGACACCATATGCCCTAGAAAAGCAACCTCTTTCAACCAAAACTCACATATTTTAGATTTTGCATGCAACCTCTCCTCCCTCATGTTTTGCAACACCACCCTCATGTAATCCACATGCTCCTCCTCACTATAGGAATAAATCAAGATATCATTAATACAAGCCACCACAAACAAGTCAAGGTAGAATTTAAAGACCCTATTCATAAGATCTATAAATATAGTCAGTGCATTAACAACCCAATGGATATAACTACAAATTCAAAGTGCCCATACCTAGTCTAGAAAGCCATATTAGGAATGTCACACTCCCTCCCTTTCACTTAGTGATACCCTGACCAAAGATCAATCTTAGAGAAGTGACTAGCCCCTTGAAATTGATCAAAAAGGTCATTAATCATTGATAGAAGGTACTTGTTCCTTATGGTCACTCTATTAAATTACCGGTAATCAATGCACATTCTAAGGGAACCATCATTTTTCTTCACAAACAAAACAGGTGCACACCAAGGTGACTTACTAGGCCTTATAAAACCTTTCTTCCATAAATCCCTCAATTGCTCCTTTAATTCCACCAGGGCCATACGGTAAGGGGGAGTAAAAATGGCTTGAGTATCGGGACAAAGGTCTATACCGAAGTAAATTTCCTATTTAGGAGGAACACCAAAAGTTTTATTGGGAAAGACATCAAGAAATTCATTAAATAATAGAACCGACTCTATCTGAAGGACTTTGGACTCAACATCTCTAGCCCTCACAAAATGATATAGACAACCCTTAGAAATCTACTCTTGCGCTTTAAGGCAAGAAATGAATCTACGCTTGACCACCACATCACAACTTTCCCACTATAGGATGGGGTCAGTAGGGAATTGGAATCTAGCCCTATGGGTTCTACAATCAATAGAAGCATAATCTGCATGCAACCAATCCATCCCAAGAAGGACATTAAAATCCACCATATCTAATTCAACAAAATCATAAGGTAATATTTAATGCAAAATGAACATGGGACAATTTTTATAGACACTTTTTGCAAGAATGGACTTACCAAAGGGGGTAGACACTTTGTAATGTTCACACAACAATTCGAGACTAACATGAAGCATTCTGGCAATAAAAGGAGTAATAAAAGAAAGAGCGGCACCCGGGTCTATTAAACTATACACATCAAAATCAAAAACCTTCAATATACCAGTGATGACATCGGGCACCTCATTCACCCCTTGTCTCGCTTGAAGAACATAAAATCTATTTTGCCTTGAAGCACCCCCTTGTTGGCCTCCTCTTCCCTTTGGACCTGCAATTGCACCTTGGCCTTGCGGACAATCATCTCAACCTTTGTTTTAAGTACGAGGACAATCAATCACCTTATGACCCATCTCACCATAACGATAGTATGCATTAGCGATGTGCTGTCAAAATATAGAACATTTGATGCCTAAAACAAGGAATTTTGCGAGTTCTCTATATGACTTTTTATGGTTTTTATGTGTTTTTATGTTGTTATTGCAGAAAATATAGGTTGGCATAATTTTGGCAGAAAATTAAAGAGTTTGCTGAAGTGCAGGACATACAAGCTAACCTATGAGTCATAGGGTGATCTTGTAGCAAGAAACAATGAGCAAAAATAAAAAATTGGTTAAGTGGAGATCAGGCCTACGAGGTCACTCTATGAGTTGCAGGTCTCACTAAGACTCCTATAGGTGGGTTCGTAGTAAGAAATAGAGAGATAAAAGTTTAGACCACGAACCAAAATCCTAGAGTACAAGAGGGCCATATGAGTCGTAGCCCAAGCAATAACTCATACCAATGGGTCTTAATTGGTAAGTCCAAAATACAAAGTGCCTACTACGATACCCCGATCATGACTCATAGGTCACCCTATGAGTAGTACCTGTGTGACGTATCTACTGCTTACTATCTTTTCAATTTAATTTTCAGGGTTAAATTGTAAATAGTATAAATACTTAATGATATATTTTTTATAGGAGAGCTGATACATTGAATATTATAGAGAACACTTTGAATATTCTGCCTTGAATATTCTTTGGGTTTTTCTAGGGTTCAGTGTAGATTCTTATTTTTAATTTGAAGATCCTCTTTTGGGGATTGCAAAACTCACATTGTACTAATTGTCCATTAATCCAAGCTTGTGGTTTACAACTAGTAGTAATCTTGTTCTTCATTGTTTTGGGTAAACTCTCAACTATATCCTCTATTTGTATTGTTGTTGATTTTACATTAGCCATGAGTAGCTAAGCACCCACAACTTGGGGCTGTTGGAACCATGAGTAGTTGACTTGAAATAAGCTAGACTTTGTGCATTTCTTTGATTGGGGTTTTACATATATTATTTATTTCCCTTCATTTTTATTGTTATTTGGCAGTGTCCAACACCAAACCCCACCTACTATCATGATCTTGACCAAGGTAGTGACAAATAATAAAAGGGAAATAAGTGATAGGGTTCTATTTATGTGTTCTCTTCTAATCTACCAAACCTGACAAAGGAGAGGTTGATTAGGACAATTAGTAACGATTTTTTGGCACCCCATGGTTGCTGACTATGCGCTATGGTGAAATTCAACTTTCACCTTTAGAAAAGGGCTGGAAGAACCTAGATTACCATCCTGCATGCGTACAAATAGAGTTATCTTGTCTAGGGTAATGGAATCAACAAATCATAGGGAACACGATTTCTAAGTTGTTCCTAAATTTGTGTTTTCTTCTCTCATAGTTAGTATAGTCTTTATTTTTATTTTTTTCTTATATTACAACCTCCACTTTAGAGATTTTAGTAATCGATGCTTGAAATGATTGGTAGTGGATCTCTATAGTCAAGTCTTGTATTTCCTGTGGATTCGACCCTAACCTCTGGTTAGGTTAATTATTGATAACGACCGTTTTCTTATTGAAGTATAAACATCATAAAAAATGATGGCACTGTTATTGGGGAATATGATTAGGTTCTCGACTTGATTTCACTATTAGTTAGTTCAAGTATTGATTTCTAGATTCTCTAATATTTTACTTTTATTGTTGTTTTTATCATTTGATTTTACTTGCAGGGTGTACTAGGTTGTATGCCTAACACAAGGAGCCAAGACAATCCCTTAGCTCCGATCAATTTAGAGATCCATCGACTCTTTAGAAGAATGGCTCAGGTGAACGAGAATATCATGTTTGAGGAAGAAATAAATATTAATGATGATATTGGAAGAGTAGAAAATCCACCTCAGAGGATGATAGGCCGCAACTTAGGGATTTTAACAAGAACGCTTATAGTTGGAATCATTATTGCTTGAACCCTATGGCCATGGATGATACTGATATCAAGTGTTGCCTCCATTACCGGCAGACACTAAGTTCTAGATATCAAGTGGATTACTTCAAATGCTCCAAAATCGTGGGTTGTTTATAGGGCTACCTTCGAAGGATCCCCACCATCATCTCCATAATATTGTCTTCATTTGCAAGAGTGTCATAGGAATACAAAATAATTCTCTTAATGCAGTTGGTTTGCTAGTGTTTCCATTGTCATTAACTAGTAATGCAGCTGTATGGTTGTCAGTGCTTTCTCCGGGTACAATAACAAGTTGGCCAGAGCCTTAGAGAGTGCTTCTAGAGAGATATTTACCAAGATCAAAGAAGCTTAAGCTCAAAGCCCAGATGAACAATTTTGAGCAATTGACAGGTGACTCTATTAGTACCATACGGGAGAGATTCACTAAATGTTTAAGGATGGTCCCTCATCAAAAAAATATTGATCATGCCTTGGTTGAGATTCTCTATTGGGTGTTTGACCAGAATAGTCAAGCTTGTTCTAATATAATCATGGGAGGCATATTTCTTGACTAACCTTTTGAATTGATAGCCATAAGGATGGAGCAAGTGGTTAGAACCAATAGAGCATGGGGTCAAAGAGAGCGAGGTGCAATTAAGGCTTCTTATGCAGTTAATACCAACAATGAGCAAGCAAAGGTCAACAAGGAATCATGGAAAAACTTGCTCAACTTCGCATGAGTATGGACTTGGTCTTAAAGCAAAACCAAGTGATTGTTCAACAGGTAACATAACAACCTCCTAAGGCTCCTATGTATGAAGATCCATTCTTTGATTAAGATGATTGTTTTGTGGGTAACCAAGTCGTGGGTTTCCAGAATAACCCCCAAAGGTCCAATTTGGACTATTAGAGGCAAGGTTTCAAGAATCAAGGTCAGAACTACAACTGAGATAGTGCTTGTAGAGACAACTGAGGTGTTTACTATGAGAGAGAGCCAGTGCTGAATGCTGAATGGGGTAGAATAGATGGCTATAGGAATGGTCCTTATGTGCCGTTCATAATTGTGATGCTGTGCCAAACACTTTGAGGCATGAAGAGATGTTTAAGAAATTTTTGAAAAGATCCAGCCACCAAGATGAGACCTTGAAATGAGTGAGTCAGATATTTTAATCATAAACTAAAAGATTGAGCCTCAATCTATAGCGATTAAATAATTAAGAACAACAATTTGGGCAAGTCTCTTCGCAGTTGAACAAATGCCAAAAGGGCACCTTACCAAGTAATACATTCAAAATCCATAGAATGATGGGCATTGCATGGCAGGCATTCCTAGGAGTGGTAAAAGCACCATAGATTCCCCTATGTCGATGATTGAGGATGATTCTTGTGAGAGGGGTATTGGAGGTGAAGTTGTGGTTGAGGCAAAAGGTTCGGACAATGTTAGGATGCAAGGAGAAGAAGTGAGAGAGCGTGAAAAGGTTGAGATGATTCAAAAACCTCCTCATCCTTTTTGTCAAAAGCTTAAGAAAAAGGAAGAGTAGGAAAAATTCAAGCATTTCTTCTCGATGTTGAAGCAACTATCCATCAACATTCCCCTTTTAGAAGCTTTGAAAAAGATATCAGGGTATGCCAAGTACATGATGGATTTGGTGACCAAGAAGTGCTCGTTGAGGTAAGAGCTTTCGCAATAGCTCCAACATGTAGTACCATTATGATGAAATGCCTTGCACAAAAGCGAGAGGATCCCAGTGCATTCACCATTCCTTGCACCATTAGTGATGTTGAATTCGCAAAAGCATTGTGTGATTTAGGAGCGAGTATTAATCTTATACCTCTTTCCATGTTTAAAAAGCTTAGTCTTGGTACTCCTACTTTAATAAGAATGTGGTTGCTCATGGCAGATTGAACTATCAAAAATCTAAAAGGAAATCTTCTTGATGTGCTTGTAAAGGTTGATAAATTCATCTTTCCCATTGACTTTACGATCCTTGATTATGAGGTTGATCTTGAGGTGCCCCTTATATTGGGAAGACCATTTCTAGCCACCGAGAGAGCCTTGGTGGATATGGATTTGGGTCAACTATGATTCGGGGTAAATGATTCAGAAGTGGTGTTTGACTTTTGCCAATAAATGAAACATCTAGATGAGTAAAATAGTGAAGTTTGGGTCATTGAAGACTTTTGATGATAAAAGATGACTAAGTTGAGCCACGACATTAAACAAGGCGCTTCTTGGCAGGCAACCCAAGTATCTTTTATGTTTTTAGATTGTTTTAAGTGATATCATTTGTTTGAATTGCTAGGTAGAGGTTTGATGTTGTTTTGAACATTGAGACATCAGATCAGTTCTATTATTCTATACATTGGTGTATTTTGAAGTGTGATCTGCAGGACCTGACCAAAAGTTAAAGAGTTGGAGAAAATAGCATTTGGAGTAGCCTCTATAAGCAGGTCTATGAGTTGTAGTTATCTCTATGACTTGTAGTCAAGCCTCATAGAGGGAAATAGTATGAACTTAAAGTTGGCACACACACTATGAGCTAACCTTACAATTCGTAGGATCACCAATGAGTCATAAATGGGGTTCTTAGTTCCAAGGTATGGATTCTGAATTTTTTCTAAGTGTTGGGTCTATTACGAGACCAGGGCCTATGAGTTGTAGGACACCTTATGACTCTTAATTAGGGTCTCATAAACCCGACACACATATTATTAAACTGTTAACTCAATTTATTATAAAAGGTGTCAAAATTCATTTTGACTCCTAACCTCATTTGGAAAGCCCTAACTAAAATAAAATTTCCCAAATCACTCATCCCTTCACTATTTCGATCACCATTCCAACTGCGTATGTCATTTTTCGGTGAGTATTCCGGCAAGTGCTACTTTCTAGGATTATTCCTCTTTGTTTTCTCAATACATCTTTTGGGTTTTCAATCACTTATTTGGTAATCTTCCTTGGTTGAATTTTGATACACTCTTGTGATCAACTACTGATATTGTATGATGATTGTATGTTGATCATCACAGCGAAGATAACCATGAGATAATGACTTTGCATAAGTGTGAGAACTAGGGTTGGGTCATTTAAAATTCCCTAGCATGATGTTTTCTTCTATGAATGCGCTTGTGAGGAGGTTATAATGTTTACTTGTTGATCATGTGAGTTAAATGATTGATTTTTGGGTGATGAATCTTCAAAATCATGATGAAATTGAAATGTGAGGTTGTTGTTGTGTGTGTTTAAACATGTTGCCCTTGTGTACATATCTCTTTGAACTATCTTTAAGTCTCCATGAGTTGAATTGCTGTTGATATGTATGGGTTCAAAGATTATTATCATTTGGGTAAACTTAAGATGTAATTTGGGGGATTTTTTTATTTGTGTGGGGCAACTTTTGTTTGGGGTTGAAATGCTCGGATGATGAAATTCCTTGTGTGTTTGAGTTTTACAAAAAATGTTGCTTCAATGCTAGTTTATTCTTGTATTGATTGATTTGTGGTTCTTGTGGTAAGGCTGTAAGCATCAGAGATGCCTTCTATTTTCTGCTACAAAGACCCACTATGAGTCGTAAGTCACCATACGAGTTGCAGTGTCCCCTCGTAGGAGGCAACAATCACCTGTGATTCCTTAACACTTAGCATACAAGACCTATCTATGACTCAAAGTGTCTGTTACGAGTCGTAGTAAGGGACTCATAGATGCTGCCTTATTTTGATTTGTATTTTGTTCCTACTATGAGCCCAAACTATGACTCATAGGTCATCCTACAAGTTGTATCTGTGGCATGTATCTGGGAACAAAATGATATTTTTTCAAGCACCTCAGCACTATGAGGCTATTGTATGACTCATAGGTCACCCTATGTGTCATACCTAGGCCTAATATATGCAAATCTGCAACCGGTTTAGGGATATTTTACAGTATTCTATTTGCTTAGTTTTTAATTCTAGTCCTTTCTTGTTTTTCTCAATTTATCTGTAAGTGAACTACTTCTGAATGTTTTGCTTATTAGGGGTTTGTATTAAAATTTTTAGGTCTTATGGCTTCAAAAAGTAGAAAAGAGACTATCAAATCTTTGGGGAGACGATTGATAGATGAGGCCTCTGAAACTGAACAATCGGAGGGATTTGTGGAAGTCCATGGAGTCAGAAAAGACCTTGAGGCAAATGTGCCTCAAACCCGAGCCCACACTGCACAACTACCTATTGAGGTCGATAGTCCCTCCCACTTTGAGGCAGAGGTTAATAGTGATGGGTCCTAGAGCTGCTCACGCCAAATTACTTCCACGTATACTGATATAGATTCAAGGTCACAGGCTCAGCAAAAGAAAGTAGAATCATAATCCTCGACCGACTCAAGATGGGTGATCCCAGGAATAAAAGTGATTTTTGATAAGGGATTGGAGCCGAATAGTCAAGGGAAGCTTGTCAGACAGTTCCATGAAGAGTCAATACTAAATGACTCTAGGTTGGATAGGGTACCGAGGTTGGATGCAGAAATTGATAAACTCGGACTCCGATGGAATTTGCAATGGTTGGGCAAGTATGTCTGTTATTTGGTCCCAGAGTCTTATACAACATATTATGCTACCCTGCTCTGAAGCCTTCCCAAGTAAAAGAAGGCAATTGATCAGCCTTGATTACAAGGGTTTTGGTTAGGGGTCGGAGAGTTGATATTTTCAAAGAGACTATTTGAGGGGTTTAGTTTGGTCCTAACTACAGGGTGCCTCATTCCACTACAGAGTATGATGGTCAAATTTCTAGATGAGGAAAGTGGTAAACAAGAAATATGCTGGGGTTAGAACTGAGCTGCTTCAGTTGATTTCTAGCTAGATATGGGAGGAGGGGTTCATGCCTACGTGTGTCACAAATCACACCGATCAGATAGCAAAAGCTAATAACTCCTTTCGAGCCAAGTTTTAATGGTCAATTATGCATTGGTGTATCCGACTTACCTTTATAGATAATGTGATCATCTTGGACTGAGTCATGTTATCATCCAGTATCCTAGTTAGATATGAGATTGATTGGGCCCGGATTATTTCTAAGCAGATACATGAGTCCGCTGTTAGGAAAAACACCTTACTATTGTTCCCTATATTGATTAACTGTTTCTACAGTGAGGCTGGTGTTTGTGAAGACCCCCATCATGACCCACACATAGAGGCTACATGCAGTATAGATCCCAGGCTAATCAAGGCTGATGAGAATTCGGTGGCCCCATAGAGAGCAACTTCTCCTCCACTACCAGATTTATTCTCGGTTGAGCCCTTGTCTCAGCAGCTAACTCTAGCCACGACTAGTACTACTTTAGCCACTACAGAGCCATCCCCAACTATTGAGATTGAGTCGATGCCATCCTCCAATACACCTATACGTACATCTTCTACTATACATGTTGATTCCCTCATCTCTGTTATTGCTTTTTAGGCATTGGTGCATAGGGTAACCATAACAAAGTGCAGGCTTTAGACTTTAGCTGGACAGATCAAACAATGGGTTAGTCAGATAGACCAGGCCTTAGAGAAGAGAATAAAGGCACTCGGTCATGACATGATCGATCAAAGAGTTAGAGCAGTGGATTCTCAAGTAGATGCCTTCAAGGAGAGGATCCGGAAGAGGCTTATGGATGCCCAACCTGCTGACATGGGTATAGCGACAGAGGAGTTGGCCAAGTTTAAGGCCGGCTTGTTGAAGATGTTAGCAGCCTCGATATCAGACCCAAAGGTGGCATCGATGGGTGATTATATATTTCACTTACTCAAGGACCGCCCATATGCCCATGGTAAGAGGTCCCTTGATAGTGTTGATCCAACAGTGAGCCAAAAGAGGCCTAGGACTGATGATGAGGAAGCAACACTAGATGAGGATCCCATACTTGATGAGGTGGTGCAGGAGTCCCTAGCTCTAGCAGCTATACAGAGGGATCTGGAGTAGTGGATAGCACAGGGAGAGAGTAGTTCACATGTAGCTGCCACCCAGACTACAGAGCAGGAGAACATGGCTCAAGACCCCAGGAATAGACAGATGCTGATGATTGAGGATCAAGTGTTTGATATTTTGACCCCAGCCCTTACTTACTATTTATGGATACTTTGTTCTTTTTGTTAGACAATATTTTCTTTATGTTGGTTCTTGGATATTTTAAAATGTTTTATTTTGAATGTTGTTTTTACATATATTTTGGATGTTTAATTTTGAAATGTTGTTTTATATATTATTTGGTGGGGTGTGAAAAGTTATAGATTAGGGTGAAGTCTGAGTAACCTCAAGTCCATAACTTCCATTCTTTTTGTCGTGTTTCCTTTTCCTTGTGGATGCTTTAATTTTTGTTGAAGCAGCATATTTAGGTAGTGCAGATAATTTGTAGATATATAGTAGTTATTATCTTTTGGCATATATATATAGTGTTTAAATGCTTTTTGAATCTTGTAAAAATTCGGCACCCTCAAAATCTTTTATAATGTGGTTTATTAGTGCAATCATGCATGTGATTATCTGGCAATGTTTGTTCTGATAATGAGAAGGCAAGTTGACACTTGAACCATGACCTATGAGTCTATACTTGATTATTCATGCGATGCCATGTGTATGCGAGCTTATTTTGATGCATTCATGTATTATGCATGGACTCAAAACTTGCTTTATTACTCTAATATTGGACTGCTAATTTTGTTGGATTGTGAAAGGATCTTAGGCCATTATTCTTTTAATGATGTCCACTTCTACCTAAATAACCTACCAAATGGGATAGTTTATCCCTTGTCCTAATTGTTTGAGCTTTCATGTATTTATTCTTTTTTGACACATAGCAAGCCTAGCCTTGTATTATCAAATACCTTGATATTAGCCCTGGTCTATCCTTGAAGATGTGAACCTTGATTGAGGCTAAAAGCCTAAGTTAAGGGTGGCTATAAATAGCAGCCTTAGTTTGTCAAATAGATATTGTGTACTTCACCTCAGGCTAAAAGCCTAAATTGAGGGTGTCCCTTGTTGTGGTAAAGTAATGAAAATGAGGTCGTTAGTTGGGAAATAAAGAAAGAAATAAGGAAGTCATGTGCCGAGGAAAGAAAAGAAAAGAAAAGAAAAGTTGCCTTGCATAGAAAAAAATAGCAAAAATGAGTTTAAGAATGAGGCACAGCTAAAAAAGAGAAAGAAAACACTCGAGAAAAGCTTAAAAAGGAAGAATAAGGATGGATTTAATGAAAATCGTTGAGTTATGGGGGTAAGAGTGTTGAAAAACATGGTTCAAGGGTAGTTTTTACTCATTACTTTCCAAAAATGCCATACAAAAGCCCCATGAGCCTATGGTACAAGCCATTAAGTCCTAAAGTAATCCAAATCCAATTTGTTATCAGTCCAGAATTGAGTATAAAGACAAGCCTATGGTGTTAGTCATTTTGCATGAATTTCATTTGTGAGAGTGAGAATGCTTATGCAGTCCTTAATTTTTAAATGAACTTTGAGTGAGGAAGAGGGACTTCTTTTCTATGAGGACATTTGCACTGCATGATTAGCATATAACTAATTCAATGATTGTGGATTTCTGATAATCCTTCCTTTGTCATAGTTAGATTGTTGGATACATCTTTATGTTTTGGTTTGCTTAGTAGCTTTGCAATTAGGTTTTAAAAATGATTGTTGGGTACCTAAATTGTAGTTAAAGGATGCATACACCATTAGAGTAGCTACTATGTGTTTCTCATTGTCTGTTTGGAATGAGTCATCACTTGAGGACAAAATAGTTTTAAGTTGAGGGTGTTGATGTGCTATCAAAATACAACACAGTTGATGTCTAAAACAAGGGATTTTTCGAGTTCCTAATGTGACTATTTATGGTTTTTATGTATTTTTATGTTGTTATTGTAGAAAAGATAGGTTGGTATGATTTTGGGAGAAAATGACAATTTTTGCTAAAGTGCAGGACATACGAGCTATCCTATAAGTCGTAGTCCAAGCTACAAGTCGTAGGGTGATCTCGTAGAAAGAAACAATGAGCAGAACTTAAAAATCAGTTAAGTGGAGGTCAGCCCTAGATGCCACTGTACAAGTCATAGGTGTCACTACGACTCGTATAGGAGGGTTCGTAGCAAGAAACAGAGAGGTAAAAGTTTGGACCAAGAACTGAAGGCCTAGACTACGAGAGTAGCATATGAATCATAGCCTAAGCAACTACTCATACCAGTGGATCGTAATAGTCCAGTCCAAAATGCAAAGTGCCTACGACGATAGCCCGATTATGACTCGCCGGTCACCCTATAAGTCATACCTGTGTGACCTATCTGCTACCACCTTTCTTTACTATTTAATTTTTAGGGTTAAATTGTAAATAGTATAAATACTTAATGATAGATGTTTTTTAGAAGAGAGCTGACGCTAAATATTGTATAGAACACTTGGAATATTCTTCCTTGAATATTCTTATAGTTTTTTTTAGGATTTAGTGTAGATTCTCATTTTGAATTTGAAAAGCCACTTTTTGGGATCGCAAAACTCATATTGTACTCATTCGCCATTAATCCAAGCTTGTGGTTTGCAACTTATGGTATTCTTGTTCTTTATTATTTTGGGTAAACTCTCAACTATGTCCTCTATTTACATTGTTGTTGATTTTGCCTTAGCCATGAGTAGCTAAGCATCCATAACTTAGGGTTGTGAGAACCATAAGTAGTTGACTTGAAATAACCTAGACTTTGTGCATTTGTTTCATTGGGGTTTTGCATGTATTGTTTATTTTCTTTCATTTTGATTGTTGTTTGGTGGTGGCCAATACCAAACCCAACCTACTATCATAATCCAGACCAAGGTAATGATGAATAGGAAAAGGGAAGTAAATGATAGAATTCAATTGATGTGTTCTCATCTAATCAACCAAACCTGACCCAGGGGAGGTTGACTGGGACAATGAGTAATGGTTAGTTGGCACACCATAGTTGCCGACCATACGCCATGGTAAAATTCTACCTTAAACTTTACAAGAGGACTGGAAGAACCTAAGTTACCATATTACATATGATTCTCAATTAGAGTTATGTTATCTACGGTAATTGAGTCAACAAATCATGGGAAAGACAATTCCCAAGTTGTCCCTAAATTTGAGTGTCTTCCCGTATAGTTAGTATAGTGTTTATTTTTATTTTTGTTCTTAAGTCACAACCTCCCCCTATTTAGAGATTGTAGTAATCGATGCTTGAAATGATTGGTAGTGGATCTCTATAGTCAAGTCTCGTATTACCTATGGATTCGACCTTAAGCTATGTTAGGTTAATTGCTGACAATAACTGCTTTCTTATTGGAGTGTGAACATCATCAATTAGTGTGCTTCAAACATGGGCAATTATGGATCCTACCATACCTTTGGCATATTGGGTTGTCATTAGTAAACCTTCTATTAGGAGCATTGGAAAACCCTTGGCCTTGGGATTTGTGGCCTTGAGAAAATCGTCCACCCTTCGAATTTTTGAATCCACTTCAAAACTAGCCTTCTTAGACTCACCACTCCTTCTCTTTCTAAGCTTCTCACCCTCTAGTTGTTCAGTGTATGTGATAAGGCGAACAAATCCATATCACCTATGAGCATAGTGGTATGACACTCTTTATTGACCAAATTGGATACACCCAACACAAATTTGTTCATCCTTGACCTCAGCTAGGCAACCAATTGTGGGTTATACTTGAAAAGTTGGCTGAACTTGAGGGCCCACTACCTCACGCTCATGGAACCTTACTTAAGGTTCATAAAATCCATCATTGTAGCCTCTCTTAGCTCGATAGGAAAGAACTGGTTGAGAAATACTGCTTTGAACTCTTCCCAAGGGATACCATTGTCTTTCCCCTTCTCCACTTTATATTTAGCAACCCAAATTTGAGCCACCCCTTTGAATTGGTAGGCCATCAACTCCGTTTGTTCCTCCAAATTAACCCCCACAATGGAAAACACCTTATACACCTCATCAATGAATTTATGGGGATCCTCATCCACCTTGGACTCATGGAAATCCAGTGGATTCATCCTAGTAACGTCCCTCACCCTTGAGGCCGGAGTAGGAGCATGAGGAGTTTGGGCCCTGTTTTTGATTTGGTTGGTCATAGCACTAGCCAACATAGACTTAGACCATGAAGAAGGGAATTATTTCCTAAAATACCTCTTAGGCTCTTGCTCATAGTTGTGGTGCACTTTACAACCATGAACAAGACTCTAATAAACGGGGTGTTTTGGATTCCAAGGACCATTAACAACATAGTACTCTCATACCAAGTCTATCATAGACCAAGTTGTCACGCCCCAAAGTCCCGTTAGGGCGGACTGGCACCCATTGCCGATAAGAATCGGGAGAACCAACCTATAACTATGCGCTTTCTATACATACTATAAGGGGTTACTGCATTTGACATGCCTTTAAGAAGATAAACAGTGATAACAAGCCAAAAGGAAATGCATATGACTAGGTCATTGGGGCCACGGTGTTTAAAGTACGAAACATGACTTCACTTTGCTTTACTTAGCCTACAAAGCTTCTAGATAAAGAAGAACATCTGATAAGGGTTGCGGCAAGCCCCGCCTAAACAAACTGTGCAATAAAAACATGTAAGATCTAGACATATACAAAGCCCTGAAGCAATCTGGAGCTTGGTGATAGCAGCTGAATATCCTGTACTCCTACTGGGGAGATCTACTAGCACCTGTACCTCCAGCATGAAATGCAGGTCCCCCATAAATTATGAGATAATATACTGAGTATGTGAGGTAGGAAACACTGTATATGATATAACAACTCAAGTGAAACCGTATACAAGTGTAGCATAAGAGACCACCTTTAGTTATATTGTGGCATCATGTACTTTATGTTCTTTATATTGTTTTACTTTTACTGTAAAATCTGTACTATAAAATATGTGCACAGCTATAATACCAATGCCAACTGATTAGTGGTGAAACTGTATCGGGGTCGTCCCTGGCTAGGTTATACTCAACCCCTCAGGCTACCCCCCATTGATAGGATCGTCCCTGTCTAGGTGCTATCTCCAACCCTCGGGCTACCACCTATCAAAAATTGTATACTTTATATTTTAATTACCTTTGAGATGATTATTTTTGTGGCCATAATATTGGAGCTGTAGGACTATATACGTAGCGTATGACATGTGGATAATCACACAGTACAGCATGACAATAAAAAGAGTACATCACACAAATGATGAAATGCGTATGAAATGGAACAACTTGTGAACTTTATTTTGTAACAAGAACTCTTGTAACTTGGTTTCTAAACATGTATGCAGTTTTGAAGATGACTATATATGGAATCATATTAACATGTACATGAGTGGGGAAATGGTTAATAGTGGTACCGGAGTTGACAAATGCCGTTATGTACTAAGGAGAGATCTATGTTTCATGCCAAGTGATATGAAATCAAGTAACCTTACATGCCTCATCATTGGTCCTTGGTACTATCCCAAGATAACCTTTCCTTCCACCAAATACTTATCTACAATATAGTAGGTGATAAAACTAGCATTAATAGCGAATAGATACACCTTGGTATCCCAATCACATAAGAAAACAATACATGGGCAGCAAGTGGGTGATTATAAACCCGAGCGTATTCCTTTAACCTTTCCTCCCATAATCATATTTTATAATACAAATTAGCATGCACACATCATGTACAGCCTATTTTAATGTCATAAAAGTCTTACAACAGGCCACAAAGCACAACACATCACAATTTCACACAATCTAAAAATGGATAGCATAACATTACCTTCCTTCGCTACATTACGACGTTGACAACTCCAAACTTATTCCAACTTTAACCAAACTGTTCCAGCAATATTTACACATATGATAAGACATAAAACAGTCTTGTAATATCACTTAAGCAGTCATGAAGAACGTGAGCTAATAGCTTTATATACAACAGCACTCAAGTTCCAATCAACATGACGCTTAAGATAACACAATAAAACGTGCTTGTTAAATGAATCCAAAATCAGGGCAGCAACTTTGTGGTGATTTTTATCAATCAAACAATGTTAATAAAACCAAGTTCTCTTTCTAATACAACTCACAAACCATAGATAAATCACCAAAACAAAAAAAAAGTGTGAAGCAACTTTTAGCACAGAATCTGCCCAGATTTTCCAGCACCAATATACTAGCATATACTTCTTATTTTTCATAGGAAAACCATACTAAACACATGTGTAAACTTATGTACCACTTAATTCAAAGTGTAGGGCTTATATAAGAACCATATAAGTCCCTTTTAGATGCTTTAGAAAGTGAAGAAAAGTTGAGAGAAAGTAGAATGAGCAATCTGATTTTTGTGAGGTCAAGTTGAGAAATGACTTTTGGGAGCTGCTTTGACCCCTTGTTATAGTGCGATTTGGCCGAAATAATGAGTCATTCTCAGCCTTATTTAACCAAGTAGGTGATGCAGATCCTTTCCCCTTCCATTTGGACCTTTTTGGATCTCCAAATTTGTTGGACTTGGGCTGCCTATTTTCAGCTTTGTTGCTCACTTGTGTTGGGCCTAAAGTATCCAAGAACTTGTGATGTCTTTGGGCCCTTTTGGTTATGCTTATTGGGATGATAATATATTACCTTTATGTTTCTTAAACATGGGCCAAAGTTAGACCCTTAACACGAACTTTATTCATAATTGAACTTGGACGAATTCGACGTCGAGCCTTGTCTCCGTTTAACTGGCAATTTAAGCTAAGCAAGTAGGTGATTCAACTGCTACCTTCCTAAGTCCTACAAGCAACTCAATTATCTTACTTCATTTAAGTCCATAATCTACTCAATTGTACACAAAATATGTATACACTCGACCCTCTTAAGTGTTAGATGCACATATAGCCCATTAACAAAAGATTCAAGCACTTTTGAAAATTAGCGCTGATTCAACCAAATCATGTCATGTTTCATTTGAATTATACTAGTAGTGTAAGGTGTGGGGTGTTACATCCTCCCCCCCCTTAGTAACATTCGTCCTCAAATGTTAGAAAAATTGGGTAACTTAACCAAGTTTAAACCTTTACTTACACAAACATTTGACAACATATTAAGTATTCAATCACACGTACCTATTAGTGTCCCAATTATCCATGTTTATCTTCCTCTTTAGCTTCAAACAAGTAAGTGTACCTTGATTACATCGCATCCTCAGCCTCCCATGTTATCTCTTCTGCTTGCCAGTTTCTCCAAAGTACTTTAACTGAAGCTATTTCTTTATTACTTAGCTTCTTAACTTGAAGATCTAGAATAGCAACAGGTACCTCTTCATAGGTGAGATCTTCTATAACCTATACATCCTCTATAGGAGTGATACGAGATGGATTACCTATGTATTTTCAAGGCATGAAGACATGAAAAATTGGATGAACCATCGAAAGCTCTTAGGGTAGCACTTGTTCATATGCAACTTGCCCATACTTATTAATAATTTGATATGGCCCTATATAGCTGGGACTCAGTTTTCCCTTCTTACCAAATCTCATAACCCCTTTCATTGGAGACACCATTAAAAATACCTAATCACCTACTGAAAATTCTAGTCCTCTTCTCCTGGCATCTGCATATGATTTGTGTCGACTTTGGGCTATTTCTAGTCGTTTCTGGATCACCTTAACTTTTTCCATGGCTTGTTATACTAGATCTAGCCCAAATAAGGTAGTTTCCCCCACTTCAAACCATTCAATTGGTGATCTACATCTCCTTCCATACAAAGCTTCATAAGGTGCCATCTTGATACTCGCGTGGTAGCTATTGTTATAGAAAAACTCAATAAGTGGCAAATGGTCCACCCAACTACCTTTAGTGTCCAATGCACAAGCTTGCAACATATCTTCAAATATCTGAATAGTGCATTCTGCCTGACCATCTGTTTGAGGGTGAAATACTGTACTCAAATTCACTTGTGTCCATAAACTCCTTTGGAATGACTTCCAAAACTTTGCAGTGAATTGAGCTCCTCGATCAGATATAATGGAGATTGGGATTCTATATAGCCTAACTATATCATTGAGGTATAGCTTAGAATACTCTTCAGCTGTATAATCACTCCTCATTGGCAAGAAGTATGCTGACTTTGTGAGTCTGTCAACTATTACCCATATGGAGTCAAACTTCTAAAATGAACGAGGCAAACCTGTAACAAAATCCGTATTAACAATATCCCACTTCCATTATTGAAGTTCTATACATTGCATATAACCTCCTGGCTTTTGGTGTTCTACATTTACTTGTTGATAAATTCTGCAAGGTCCTTTCTCATGCCTCCCCACCAAAACATTCCCTTCAGGTCATGGTACATTTTAATTGAACCTAGATGGATGGAATATCAGGAATGATGGGCTTCTTCCATTATTCTCTTTCTTAACCCATTAATATCAGGCACACATAATCTATTTTGGCTATAAAGTACTCCATTTTGTGCAAGGCAAAAGCCTTTTATTGTACTCCGACTCACCTTTTCCTTAAGATGTCATAGAATAGGATCTTTCAACTATTTTTCTTTCACATCCATTACCAATGAAGACTCTACAGCATTCTACACAATCACTTCTTCCTTTGGAGTTTCAAGAAGGCGAACGCCCAAACTAGCTAGCTGATGTAGATCCTTAGCCATTGCTTGATTTACCACATCTTGATCACTAGTATTTATTATTGCCTTATGACTCAGAGCATCAGCTACCACATTAGCTTTCCCTAGATGATACAGTATATCAATATCATAATCCTTTATTAGCTTTAGCCATCTCCATTGTCTTAAGTTTAGGTTTTTCTGCTTAATGATATATTGTAGGCTCTTATGGTCAGTATATATGTCAATATGGACCCCACACAAATAGTAGCACCATGTTTTCAAAGCAAACATAACCGTTGTCAGCTCAAGATCATAAGTTGGATAGTTTTTCTCGTGTGATCGTAACTATTTGGATGCATAAGCAATTATCCTGCCATGATGTGTCAATAAATACCCTAAGCCAACTCTTGAAGCATCACAATACACTGCATACCCCTCAGTAGCTTCTGGAAGTACTAGCACAGGTGCAGAAGTTAGCTTTTTTTTTTTTTAGATCCTGGAAGCTTCTTCCACATGCATCATTCCATTGGAACTTGGTTGTCTTATTTGTTAGCTTTGTTAGGGGTGCAGAAATAGAAGAAAAGCCTTCAACAAACCTCCTGTAATAGCCTGCCAAGCCTAGGAAGCTTCGAGCTTTCGTGGGTGTCGTTGGTCTTGGCCAATCTTTCACAACTTTTATCTTTTGTGAATCAACCCTTATTCCTTCATCAGACACAATATGACCTAAGCATGCCATTGAATTTAGCCAAAATTCACATTTGGAAAATTTGGCATACAACTGTCGATCACAAAGAACTTGTAGCACCTGTCGTAAGTGATCTGCGTGGTCCTCTTCTGATCTTGAATATACAAAAATGTCATCTATAAATACTATCACAAAGACATCCAAGAATAGTTTGAAAACCCTATTCATCAGATCCATAAATGCTGTTGGTGCATTCGTTAGCCCAAATGACATAACAATAAATTTACAGTGACCATAGCGCATTCTGAAAGCTGTCTAGGGTATGTCTTGGTCCTTCACCCTCACTTGGTGATAACCTTACCTCAAATCAATTTTTGAAAAGTATTTGGCACCCTGTAACTGATCAAATAAATTATCAATCCTGGGGAGGGGATATTTATTCTTAATTGTCACCTTATTCAATTGTCAATAGTCGATACACATTCTCAAAATGCCATCCTTCTTGCTTACAAATAACACTGGTGCAACCTAGAGGGACACACTAGGTCTTATGAAACCATTTTCCAATAAGTCTTTTAACTACTCTTTGAATTCACCCAATTCTGCTGGGGCCATTCTATATGGAGGGATAGAAATTGGTTGAGTGCCTGGAAGTAAGTCAATACCAAAATCTATTTCTCGTTCAGGAGGTAAGCCTGGGAGTTCTTCAGGGAACACATCTACAAATTCATTCACTATAGGAACTGACTGAAGAGTTGGTGATTCTGTTTCCATATCCCTTACTCTAACTAAATGACATATATACCCCTTGAATATCATCCTTTTGTCCTTAAAGTAAGAGATAAAATTCCCCTTTGGTGCCCTAACATTGCCTTCCCATTCAAGAACTGCCTTATTTGGAAAATGGAAATACACTCACTTAGTTCGGTAATCTACAATGGTATAACATGAAGCTAACTAATCCATACCCATTATAACATTAAATACCACCATTTCTAACTCAATAAGGTCAACTAATATGTCACAGTCACAAACAGTTACTATACAGTCATAATAAACCCTTCTAGCCATAATAGATTCACCGGTTGGGGTTGATACTTCAAATGGTCTACTCAATAATTTGGGTGTTCTCTTAAGCTTCCCAGCAACTAGTAGTATGATGTATGATAGTGTAGAACTAGGGTCAATTAATGCATATACATTATGTGAAAATATGGACAATATACTTGTGACCATATCAGGTGAAGCTTCTAAATTCTGTCGACTCCCCTGTGCATAAGTGTGATTTTGGACCCCACTAGAGCTAGGTGTCCCTCTAACATACCTACCACAACCCATAGGTACTTACTGACCCCTACCTGCTGGAGGAACTAATGATAATGATGCAACAACTGACCTAGTAGATTGTGCCATACCACCCATATGTCTCCTTAGGCAATACGTTATCAGGTGCCCTAGCATACCACACCAATAGCAAACATCTGTCCCAACACAACATATACCTAGATGACTCCTCCCATGCTTTTGACAAGGCTGCCTAGGAATTATTGGTTGGCCTACCGAATAACCCATTGTCCAGGAACCTTGCCCTTCCCCTCATTGACCAAACTGATTACTTCGAGACCCTTGAATTTATGTTGGAGCACTGGCTGTAGCGTAGGATGATGATGTCCTAGGTAGTCTATTAAAAAATCAAGGCCTGAGATCACTTTGGGGTGGTGTATACTGCCCTGTAGATCTGGGTCTTTTAGCTTGCCCCCTCTCCAACTCTTGTGTCCTTCTCCTATGCCTCTGATCCTCCAATTTTTGTGCAAATGCCTGCATTCTTGCTATATCCATATTTTCGTCAAGGAAGCAATAGTGCAGTCTCTGACTAGATACGTATCCAACCTATCTACATATTGATGGACTCTATCTGCCATTGTAGCAACTACATTAGGAGCATATCTTGCTAGGGAATTAAATTGGAGACTACACTCCCTCACACTCATATTTCCCTGATGGAGATTCAGGAACTGATTTGCACGGGCCTCTCAGATCTCTAATGTCAAATAATGGTCAAGAAATTCCTCTCTGAACTCTTTCTAGGTAGTTGGTGGTGCATCTATACCCTTTAGCCTACATGTCACTAACTCAATTGCTTCTGTATTATTCATGTGCATAACATCTAAAGTACGCTGAATCTAATCAATAAAGTCCTAACGGTCTTCATTAGGATCTGACCTAGTGAAGGTTGGAGGGTCCAAATTAAGAAAATCACATATCCTGGTACCAGCTGCCCT
>JAOTQJ010146504.1:60006-72195 GCA_025642045.1 Solanum sejunctum | reverse complement strand
CAATGAAACTATGAATTATTATGAGTTTTTCAAATGGATTTCAAGGTACCCAACATGAGGCTTTTACTACCACATCGTGGATTGATTTCCATTGAGTTTACTCATCTCATTTCACTCTTAAATTGCATGATTTTGAACAAGTATCATGAACTCACTATGTGTTTGATTACATGACATGATAAGAATTCTCAAGTTATTGATGATCTATTGCAAGATTTGAAATTCAAATGACTATGTGATGATAAAGGGCTTTCAATCATGTATTGAATTCATAAAAAGTATCTATGATGTTACAAGTGTCAAGTTAAGCCCTATTTCATGGTTTTTATCTCTTATGAGACATTCATGTTAAAGCAAGGGTTCATGTATGATTATAATCTTTTCTTACGTTCAAGTTAGGCTCACTATTAGAGGTCAAACATGTTTATGAGCTACTCAAATCATATTCTTAGATGTTATTCATGTTATAATTAAAGTATGATTATTTCTAGTATTCCTTAGGATTAGACTTAGCATCGATGGATCGGATGTCGGCGTGGACTATCTTCAAGAGTCTATACTCCTTTCCTCAAACTATGTGCCACCATAGGATTATGATGATTTTCCTTGCTATACTAGTGGATCTATCTAGTGCACTTTATCGTAAAATTCTTTATGAAATGGGTCATGCTCCAGCAAGGAGGGTTACTTCATATGAAATGGGCCATGTTCCCGTAAGGTGAACTACTGTTTACCTTGGCATGTAGAGTCCTCTTTACTGATGAGAGGTAATCATAGGGATTCCAAGTTGTAGCTCGCTAGGTCTTACTCATGTCGATTAAGATCTTTTCCCACATATGTATGGTATATTATGCAAGTTGATTGATTTACAAGCATATCTTATTACAAGCATTGATCATGCATGCCATATTGAGATTATATATCCATTGCTTATTACTATGTACCTTGAGTATATTACTTATGTATTTGTTGCATTGCACCCCGTATACTTAGTACATTTAAACGTACTAACACAAACTCTATGGATACATGATATTATCATATATGGAATGGAGCTCCTTTTGATTATCCTCCTCCATGTGGCTAGCTCAGTAATTCAGAGAAAAGTATTGGTGAGTCCTCAAGTCCGAGGAAAATTTCTAAATTACTTTTGCAATGTTGAGACTTCTTTATGTTGAACACTTGTGTTAGGACTCGTAACGTAATTTAAACCCCAAACGTCCTTAATTGGTTCGCTTTAATATAGTTTGGGGATCGAGTGCAACATTTCTTCCAAGTTTGGTCCTTAAGGATAAAGTTGATGTGGGGTCAAGGTGTGTGTGAAGTTTTGACTGGCCCAAGTGGTATATGTGTTGCCTATATATATGTCCATATATATCTTGTACAAGATCAACATCCCATACTTAGCAAAACAAAAAAAATTGTTGAACAAGTTGTAGTAGCCTCGGGTTGCTACAGTAACTTTCACAAAAAATTTGATTTTTTCATGTTTTTGAATATTTGATGCTTAAAACTCGGTATATTGAAGCCCCTAACTTGCTTTTATGAATTTGAAGACTTACCTTAGTCCCGCTTTCCTTTTTATTATATCTTGTAATGCTTATTTTGTTTCCGCGACCAAGGATGTCTAGTTGACATGCTAAGCGGCTTATTTAGGGTCCCTTCGAGTTCCCCATTCGCCGTGTCACATCTAGGCCCTAGGATTGGGTCTTGATAACCTTGGTATCATAGCACTAAAATTATTAATGGTCCTAAAAAAATCCAACACACTGCATCAATCAGAGTCTTATTCATGGTTGTGAAGCGCGCCACAACTATGAATGGGAGGCTATGAGGCATTTAGGAAATGTTCCACTTCTTTATGGTCTATATCATGCCTTAGGTGTGAATTTAAGTCTTTTGCCCTAATAAATGCTCTTTGTTCTTCTAGATCATGCCAATACCAAGGGGAAGACTAAGGAGAACCCATACTCCGGAGGAGCAACCAGCCCCTCCCATTCCCCAAGTTCCCCAAGATGGAGGGGTAGACCATGATGAGTTTCGGGATGCTACAATGTTGACCCATGCTTTGATAGACCAAATAAACCAAGGGGCCCAAGCCCTTCATGCTCCCACTCCAGCCTCAAGAGTGAAGTATTTCACAAGAATAAATCAATCGGAATTCCATGGGTCCAGGATGGATGAGGATCCCCAAGAGTTCATAGATGAGGTTTATAAGGTTCTATCTTCTATAGGGTACAATCTGGTGGAGAAAGCAGAGTTAGCGGACTACCGAATCAAAGGTGGGGCCCAAATTTGGTTCACCCAATAAAAATCAGAGAAGAGAGATAATTTTGTTATTCCTTGGGAGGATTTTGATGCTGCATTCCTCAATTGATTCTTCCCTATCACGCTAAGAGTGGCTAAGATGAAGGAGTTTCTAAGCTTTAAGCAAGGTTTTACGAGTGTCAGGGAGTATGCTCTCAAGTTCAACAAGGTTTTCGAGTATGCTACACATTTGCTGGCTGACCCTAGAACTAGAATGAATAAATTTGTGTAGGGAGTGTCCGACTTGGTTAATAAAGAAGGTCGTACCACCATGCTAGTGAGTAATATGGATTTGCCTCAGCTCTTGACATATACCGCGCAACTATAGGGGGAAATCTTAGAAAGAGAAGAAGTGGTGACTCCAAAAGAGCTCAATTTGAGGGAGTTTCCAAGGTTCTAAGGGTGGCTAGTTTGAACAAGAGCATAAATTTCAAGGCCAAGGGTCCTCTAATGCTCTAAACAAGAGAATTGCTAATGATAACCCAAGATTCTAAGGTGGTAATGGTGGAGTGTCTAATCCTAAGTGACAAAAGTGTGGGAAACACTATGGTGGCCCATGTTTGAAGAACTCTAATGTTAGCTTTAGTTGTGGTGAAGTGGGTCACAAGGTTATTGATTTTCCTCAAGCAAAAAACAAAGGTAGAGATAGTTTTTCTCAAGGCCAAGATGCTAATGCGGGTCAAAGGGCAAAGGGAGGCCAACAAGGGGGTGGTCCATGACAAAATAGGTTCTATGCTTCACAAGGAAGGCAAGGGTTGAATGATGTGACCGATGTGATTACTGATATGTTAAATATTTTTGATTATGATGTATATGCATGATAGATTTTGGTGCCAATCATTCATTCATTACTCCTTTTATTTCGAAAAAGCATCATGTGAGTCCCGAATTATTGTGTGAACTTTATGAATTGTCTACCCCCATTGGTGAGTTCATGATTGCTAAAAGAGTCTATAGAAATCATCCTGTGTTCATATTGTATAAAATCTTCCCTTGTGATTTTGTTGAATTAGATATGGCGGATTGTGATATCATTCTTGGGATGGATCGGTTACATACATGTCATGCTTCTATTGATTTTAGAACCCGTAGACTAAAAGTTGATTTCTAAGGTTTGCATTTATCATCTTGTGAAGGTTAGGTATGTTGAATCTAAAGTCCTTTCTATTGAGTTAATTTCGGTCGTCAACGAATTTGTTGATGTCTTTTATGATTAGCTAACAACACCTCTAAGTATAGATTTGAGTGGGGGCTAAGACACTTTCCATGCTAACCCCCATAGTATCAAAAGTTTAGCATAAAGAGTAAATAAGGCAAGAGTAGAATATTGTCCCCAAACTTGAAGACTCACCAAAACATATCTTCAAGATGTGAAATCTAGCCATGCGGAGGATGATTATGACCAGCTCCGGTTCCTACATGGTAACATAATGTAGGAATAGTGTATGGGTTAGTATATATTAATGTACTAAGTATTTAGAATGCAATGTAACAAGAGATAGGCAACATAGTCAAAATGCATAATCATAAGCAAGGGATTAGTATAATAACAACATGGTATGCATGACAAATGCTTGATGTAAAACATGCTTATATAGAACATATTTCATATGCAAGAAGAGACCATAGTATCTTAGAACAAGAAAACTAGTACTTGGAATCCAATGCATGTCACCCCCCAGAAGGTGATTGAGGTATCTACCCCTCAACATAGCAGTACAGGCTTACCACCCCTCGACAAGGAGATTGAGGTATCTACCCCTCAATATGGTAGTACAGACATACCACCCCACGATAAGGCAATTGAGGTATCTACCCCTCAACATGGTAGAACAAGCTTACTACCCCCTGACAAGGCGATTGAGGTATCGATTCCTCTATATTGAGGTTATTGAGGCTTGACATCCCCTCAACATGGTGTGGTCAACTTGCAACACCATTGATACTTTTCATGAATTCAACATATACTTACATTCCTTTCCACATCATAAAGTCACTTGACTCATAAGTCATACAATAGATCAGCAATAACTCGAGAATCTTTAACCAGGCATTTTATCAAACACTTGGCGGCTGTGTAATGCTAGTTCAAAATTATGCAATTCAAGAGTGAACTCATGTGAGAAAACTCAGAGTAAATCAACCCACCAACATATAGTAAAATGCTCATGAAATATAGCTTAAAACCCCTCATCAAATTTCATAATAGATCATAGATTCATAGATCAAACCATGCATAAAAAGACAAAATTTTATGAACCCCCAACTTAGTTTGTAATCAACTTTCATAATAATTGATACCCATAGATCATCCAACTTGAAAACATGCAATATACATAAAAAGAAAGGTTGGGCACTATGGGTGAAAGAACCCAATGGTTGAAACCCACATACCTCAACTTTGGGGATTTTCTTGATGAAGATTTTAATGAGAACTTGAAACTTCAATAAAATTCTTGAGATCCGAAAATGAGTTTGGGACACCTAAACTTGGATGAAGTATTTGGCTAAGTGTTAGAGAGGGTTTTGAGAGTGTCTTGAGTGATATAGAGTTGAAAAGTGACTAGTATAGGTGTTTTTATGCAGAGGAAAGAATAGTCCCAAGGCACCAAAGCGCCAAAACAGAAAAATTGGGAGCAAAATAATGCTGATCCGCATCCCTGGAGCGTCGCGGCCAGGGCACGGATAGCCACTGGATAAGTATTTTTTTGGAAAATTAATTTTTCCTAAAGTTGCTCTAAAATTGGGGTTATACTCATTTCCTACTCATTTTTACCCTTGATCACAAATATGAAGTCAGATTTAAGTACCACGCATGGATTTTGAGATATGAGGAAATTACAATTATGGGCATTTCAGAGACACTTTTTTGGGCACTTTTTGGGTCGTTTCAGTATCTCCCCCTTAGGAATATTCATCCCCGAATGTCAAGAAACTTACATAAGAGAATTAAGCAAGATGATTTCATCCCAACACATGAATACAACAAATGCATTTAAACATCATTTCAAAAATCTCAATGAGTGTCAAAAATCATCATAAACTTGTCAACATAAACATGAATGCATGCAATTGGTATAAGGGCTAAAACTTAAGACTTGAAATCACATATGGGACTTAAATTAGTACATTAGGCTTGAGTATAGTGGAAGAAATATGGATATCACTTTTGCATATCTGTCTAGGCTTCCTATATGGTAATTTCAACTTGTTAATTTCTCCAAAGAACCTTGACGAAAGCTACATCCTTGTGTCTGAACCTCTTTACTTGCTCATCCAAAATTTCTATCAGAACCTCTTTCGTAAGTCAATTTATATTCCACAACATCCAAAGGTACAATAGCACTTGGGTCACCCACACACTTTCACAACATAGACACATGGAACACCAGATGAATCATATTCATGTCAATGGGAAACTGCAACTTATAAGCCACTTTACAGATCCTCCTCAACACTCTATATGCATCCACAAACCTTGGGCTCAATTTACCCTGTCTACCAAAACAAACCACACCTTTCATTGGAGAGACCTATAAATAGACCCAATCAATAACTTTAAATTCAAGATCCCTTCTCTTCACAGTGAAATAGGGGTTTTGTCGAATTTCGGATGCTTCTAATCTCTCCCTAATCAACATCACCTTTTTCAAGGCTTCCATAACCAAATCTGGGCCTAACAAAGACATTTTCCACACCTCAAACCATCCAACTGGGGATCTACATTGCCTACTATAAAGATCTTAAAATGGAGCCATTCCAATGCTTGAATGATAGCTATTATTGTTAGAAAACTCAATGAGTGGAAAGTGTTCATCCCAACTACCCTTAAACTCCAAAACATAAGCTCTAAGCATATCCTTAAGTGTTTGGATAGTTCTCTCAGCTTCGCCATCTATTTGAGGGTGAAAGGTCATGCTAAGCTTAACCTTGGTACCAAGACCTCTTTGGAAGGACCTCCAAAAGTGAGAAATGAATTGAGCACCACAATCCAAAATGATAGATAAGAGCACACCAAGTAATCTAATAAACTTATTAATGTACAATTTGGCATAATCTTTGGCACTATAAGTAGTTTTGACCGGTAGGAAATGAGCCGACTTTGTCATTCTATCAACCACAATACAAATAGGATCAAAATGCTTTCTAGTCTTAGTCAACCCAAGCACAAAATCCACGTTAATTTCCTCCCACTTCCAAGTAGGAATCTCTATATCTTTGGCTAGGCCTCCTGACCTTTGATTCTTAGGTTTCAGTTGTTTGCAATTATGACAATTAGATACAAACTAAGCAATATCATTGTTCATACCACCCCACCAATACACTTCCCTGAAATCTCAATACATATTTGTAGAACTAGGGTGAATAGAATAGGAAGAATTATGAGCCTTATCTAAAATCTTCTTTCTTAAGTCATTAACATTAGGCACACACAACCTACCTTGGTATGTAAAGGAACCATCTCCCCCTTGGGAGAAAACCTCCAGCCTACCATCTCTCACTAAGTTCTTCAATTCTAACAAGGCGGGGTCAAGTTCATGTTTTGATATTACGTCCTCAATTAATGAATATTTGGAACAATCCATAACAAATACACCACCATTGTCAACCTCCCCAAACCTAACTCCTAATCTAGACAACTGATGAACCTCTCTAGCGACTTATTTGCCACCATCACCAACATATGCTAGGCTACCCAGAGGCACCCTACTTCGAGCATTGGCAACAACATTGGCCTGACCGAGGTGATAATGCACACTCATATCATAATCTTTATGGAGCTCTAACAACCTTCTTTGTCTCAAGTTAAGATCTTTTTGAGTGAACTCATATTGAGACTCTTATGATTAGTAAACACATCAATATGAACCCTATACAAATAATGATGCCAAATTTTCAAAGCAAATACCACGATGGCCTATTAAAGATCATAGGTAGGATAATTCTTTTCATGCACCTTAAGTTGTATAGAGGCATATGTTATCACCTTAACATTTTTCATCAAAACACAACCTAAACAAATTCTTGAGGCATTACAATACACAACAAACTCTTCCAACCCTTTTGGTATAGATAAGATAGGAGCGGAGACAAGCTTGTCTTTCAATGTTTGTAAATTCCTTTCACACTCATTAGTCCACACAAATTTTGCCTTTTTTGGGTCAACTTAGTCATACGAGAAACAGTAGAAGAGAAACCATTAACAAACCTACAAACCAAAGAAACTTCTATTGTCCGATGGGGTTAAAGGGCTAGGCCAATTCCTAATCACCTTCATCTTCTTAGGGTCCACTTTAATACAATCCCCTGAGACCATATGGCCAAGGAAAGAAACCTATTTCAACCAAAACTCACATTTCTCATACTTAGCATACAACTTCTCCCTCCTCAAGATTTCTAGTACCACCCTCAAATGATCTACATGTTCTGCCTCACTATGGAAATAAGTCAAAATGTCGTCAATAAAAACCATCATAACCAAGCAAATGTAGGGTTAAGAGATCCTATTCATAAGTGAAATGACACCAAAAAGTGCCTGAAAATGTGCCTCAAAATGCCTAAAATTTTAAATTTCATATATCTCAAAATTCATGTGCGATATTAAAAATCCGACCTCATATTCTTGTTCAGGGGGCCAAAATTAGTGGGAAAGGGGTCTAACCCTGATTTTAGAGTGCATGATTAGCAATCATAAATTTTCAAAGTATGATTTCTAGTGAGCATCTGTGTCTCTTTCGTGACGCGTACCAGTACAAAAATCTGCTTGTTTTTTTGACTTCGGTCCAAGCTTTAAGACTTGGGCCTAAGTGTTTCCAAATATATTTTTACCTATACTTAGCCATATTTCACCTTCATATCACCCTAAACATTCCCCAATACTCACACAAACACTTAGCCATATTTTTCAATCCCAAATTCAAGTTTCAAAACTCTCATCCAGAACTAACGATTTCCTTCAAGGTTCTTCTTCAAGCTTCAAGTCTCCATCTCTAATCTTCACCAAGTTCATCTCCAAGCTAAGATATGTGGGTTCAAACATTGGGTCCTTTCACCCATGGTGACCTAACCTCCTTTTTACTCAATTCGTATAATTTAAAGTTGATTTTACTATTTGGTTTACTAGTATAAATATGTTTATGAGCTATGATGAAGCTATGTAAAGTTGTGATTGTTTTGCTATGTTTTGAGCTATAAATCTTGGATATATTGTAAGATTTGTTGAGGGATTTTAATGTATATTGCATAAGAGAGTTGCAAGTTCTAATTGATATTTTTAAAATGAATTTTCTTGCATGATTACATCTCTGTATTTCATGGTTTTATACTAGCATTACACACCGTCTAAGTGTTTGATAAAATGTTCGGATGTTGCTGTTTAAGGAATTGAAGGTCCAAAGCATGAGATTTGATATGATTGATGTTACAATGATGAAAGGAGATTATATATATGATATAATCTAGATAAAGTGTTGCATTAGACCATGCCCGATCCAGGGGGACTAAGAGCCTAGATAACCTTGTGGAGGGGTTTGTGTATTGATAACCGAGATCAAGGTTGATTGATGGTCACGCTGCAATAAGAAAGTGGTCACTATGAGTAATTAATCTAACCAAGGTTAGGGTCGAATTCACAATAAATACAAGGCTTTACTATAAGAATTCACCACTAATCATTCTAGTGTCTAAACTACAATCTCTAAAGGGGGGGTTCATGTGATTCAAAAACAAAGAAAAAATAAACACTAACTAAAATATGAAAGAACACTCAAATTTGGGGACAACTTTGGAATTGTGCTTCCCACGGCTCATTGACTCAAATACCCTAGATGACATAGCTACAGTTAGTGAATCGCATGCAGGACGGCAACTTAGGTTCTTCCAACTCTTTTGTGAAGTTTAAGGTCAAATTTCACCATGGCGCTTGGTGGCTACCATAGCGTGCCAACTAACCATTACCTACTATCCCAGTCAACGTCCTTTTGGTCAAGTTTGGTCGATTAGATGGAAACACATCAATCAAATCCTGTCATCTACTTCCCTTTTCTAATTCACCACTACCTTGGTCGAGATCGTTATAATAGGAAGGGTTTGGTGTTGGCCACCACTAAACAATATTAATAACAAAGGGAAATAGACAATACATGCAAAACCCCAATCATAGAAATGCATAAAACATAGGTCATTTCAAGTCAACTACCCATGGTTCCCACAACCCTAAGTTGTGGGCGCTTAGTTACTTATGGCTAAGATAAAACACACAAAAATGCAAGTTATAGGCATAGTTGAGAATTTTACCAACTCCAATGAAAGTGAAGACACCCAATTGCATACCCACAAGCTTGATAAATTCTAAAATGTGTAGTAAAAAGATTTGATACCACAAAAATGGGTTTTCAAAGGGAAAATAACAATCTAACTTGAAACCCTAAAATATTCTTGGGAGAATATCTTAGAGCTCAATGATAAAGGCTAATATTTACAAGTGTCAACTCTTGTGTCTCTCTCGTCCTCCTTTCTCTTAAAAATCTAAATTGAACTATTTATAGTATGTACAAAACAACCCTAAAAATGTTTGTAGAAAAGACAGTTGGCATATGATAAATTTTGCAGTTATGACTCATAGGATGGACTACTAGTTGTAATCGGGGTTTCGTATCAGGATCTTAGCATCTTGGACTGAATTAGTATGACCCATAGATATGAGTCATTGCTTGAGCTTTGACTCGTATATTAGTCTTAGAGTCTTGGTCTTCAGTTTCTAATCTAATATTTTGGTTCTCTGATTCATGCTATGATTCCACCTGTATGAGTCGTAGTGTGACTTACGACTAGTAGGCTAGGATCATAGGAGTGACACTCACTTCACAGGTTTTGGAACTTTTAGTCTCTACTTGTTACGAGACTACCCTATGACTCGTAATGTGAAGTACGACACATAGGTGTATTGGTATGGCCTATGCTTCAGAAAAATCTACAACTTTTCTTCAACATTATGCCAACATAACATTTCTGCAAGATTAACCCAAAAAAACACATCAAAACCCTAAAAAGTTGCTTTAAGAACTCAAAAAATCCCTTGTTTTAGGAACTGAATGTGATATAATTTGACAGCACATCAACACCCTCAACTTAGAATTGTTGCTTCTCCTCAAGCGATGACTCAATCTATAGAGACAAAGAGAAATACGTAGTAGATATATCAATGGCATATACAACAACAAATTTTGTTTAGGTATCCATTTACTACTTTCAAAACAGAGTTACAAAGTTATTGAGAAAATAAGAACGTCATGAGATACCTGACAATCCAACTATGATAAGCTAAGGAACATCAACTTTCCACAATCACTAGCATAGTCATATGATATTTAAGTAGTGCAAATGCCCTCACTAGAAAGAAGTCCCTTACACACACTCAAGTTCATTCAAAAATTAGGGACTGAGAAAGCATTCTCACTCTCAAAATTGAAATTCAATGCATATTGACTAACACCATAGGCTTGCTTCTGTACTCAGCTTCTAGATTGGTGATAGAGTGAAGTTGGATTACTCTAGGACTTATCAACTTGTAACATGGGCTCAAGGTTCTTTGGTGTGGTATTTTAGGAAAGTAGTGACTAAAAGCTATCCTTGAATCTTGTTTACCAATTCTTTTTGCTTCCATAATCTAATAATTTTTTCATCAATCCACCCTTGTTTTTATCTTTGAACCTTTCTCGAGTGCTTTTTCTACTTTTGCTACCTTTTTCTCAATTGCAAGCACTTTTCTTCATTTTCTTCACTCGGTTCATGCTTTTTCACTTCTTTCTTGATTTCTCAATTAATGACCTTATTATTATTACTTTACCATAATAAGGGCCACCATAAACTTAGGCTTTTAGCCTCAGGTGAAGTTCACAATATCTATGCCTCAAACCAGGGTCACCAACTGCAGCCATCCTAAACTTAGGCCTTTGGCCTCAATCAAGGTTCACATGTTAAAGGATAGACTAGGGCCTGTATTAAGGTATTTCATCAGATAAGGTTAAGCTAGCAAGGTATCAAGAAATAATGAATACATCATAAGCTCAGAAATTTGGAAAAAGGGATTCTCTCACTTAAATGGTGGGTTATTTTACGTTGAAAGTGGTTTCACTCAAAGAACAAAGGCCTAAGATCCTTTCCATATCCACCACATCACCAATCCAACTTTTAGAGTAACAAAACAAGTTGTAGGTCCATACAAAATACATGAATGTAGCAAAATAAGCTCACAACACACATGCCAATTGTATCCACAATCAAGTATAGACTTACAGGTCATGCTTTCAGTCTTAGCTTACCTTCATAATGTCAGGATAAATATTGCCAGATACTCAAAAATGTATGAATGCATCAATACTCACAATCTCAAAAATTTTAAGGGTACCCAATTTTGCATCAAAAGTTTAAAGAAAATTTAACAACTATATATATGCCACAAGATAATATTACTATGCTTTACAAATTATCTATACTTTCTAAAACATGTTGGTTCAACAAGAATTTAAGTATCTACAAGGAAAAAGAATCACTACAAGAAAACCTTGGGATCAAAAATAGGAAAAGTTATGGAGTTAAGGCTACTTAGACTTCACCTTAATCCATAACTTCCATCACCCTACCAAAAGATGATACTTTGTCCTTAAAGTAAACATAAGAACAAAAAGGTTCAAGGGGTATACCTTGGGTTCCCCCATAGAAAGTGCCTAATTTAATGTTGCGGCACGATAAGAAGTTTTTGCAGTCTTTCCTCTTCAAGATTCCAATTTTCCACTATTTTGACCTCTGCTATGTCAGCTATATACCTTTTTACCCTCTTTCCATTGACTTTGAAAGTTTTGCAATCCCTACTCTCTAACT
>JAOTQJ010146504.1:0-50483 GCA_025642045.1 Solanum sejunctum | reverse complement strand
AAAACCATTCAAACACTTGAGTACATGTATAGTGCATGTGTCATGGAGCTTACAGGTAGTTGGTATAATCATCTTTCATTGATTGAGTGTGCCTGTAACAATATATATCACTCTAGCATCGGTATGACTCCTATTGAGGTTCTTTATGGTAGATATTGTAGATCACTAGTGGGGTGGTTGGAGGTTGGTAAGATAGCTTTATTGGGAGCAACTCATGTTATGCAGGCTTTTGATAAGCTTAGGATGATTAGAGAAAGGTTGAAGACAGCCCAAAGTCACCAAAAATCTTATGTCGACATAAGTAAAAGACGCCTTGAATTCAAAGTGGGTGATTGGGTCTATCTAAAAGTTTCTCTAATAAAATGTGTGGTCCAGTTTAGTAAAAAGGAAAGTTCAGTCCAAGATATATTTGTTCTTATAAGGTGATAAATAGGGTTGGCAAGGTAGCTTATGTGTTGAAGTTGCCTAGTGAAATGAATTTGGTTCATCCGGTATTCCATGTCTCTATGTTGATAAAATGTGTTGGTATTCCTAATGCTATGTGCCTCTTGATGTTGTGGGTGTTTTTGAAGATAACTTGACTTATGAGGAGGTTTCCATTTAGATTTTGGATAGGCAAGTAAAGAGATTGAGGAACAAGGAGGTGGCATCCGTTAAGGTCCTTTGGCGGAACCAATAAGTCAAACATGCTACATGAGAGGCCGAAGCATATATGAAATAAGCGGTATTCTTATCTTTTCCACTCAACTCACGGCTAAGGTGCTAGTCGTAAGTCCCTTATGTTATTTCAAGTCTTATATTTCAGCCCCTATGTCGTTCATATGCATTCATGTTTAAGTTGGCAAATTTTGATGATTTTACACATATGTTGAGATTTTGAAAATGGTATTTAAAATGTAATGTTGCATTCTTGTTAGGGCTGATTTATTTATGATTACTCTTGTCTTGTAGTATCTTTTACATTCGGGGACAAATGTTCCCAAGGGGGAGATGTTGAAACAACCAAAAAATTTGCTTGAAAATATGCCTTGGAATGCCTAAAATTTTATATTCCATATATCTCAAAATCCTTGCTTGATATCACAAATTCGACTTTATATTCTTGTTCAAGGAGTCACAATTAGGGAAAAAAAGGTCTAACCCTAATTTAAAAGCAAAATATTATCAATTATGAATTTTCAATATGTGATTTCCAATGAGCATTCCGCATCGCGGTAAAAAAATGTGCCTATTTTTTTAACTTTAGTGCAAGACTTTAAGTATTGGGCCTACGTGTTCTCAAATGTATTTTTACCTATACTTAGCCATATTTCACCCTTATATCACCCTAAACATTCCCCAATACTCGCTCAAACACTTAGCCATATTTTTCACTCCTAAATTCAAGTCTCAAAACCCTCATTGAAAACTAAGGATTTCTTTCAAGGTTCTTCTTCAAGCTTCAAATCTCCATCTCCAATCTACACCAAGTTCATCTCCAAGCTATGATATGTGGGTTTCAACCATTAGGTCCTTGCACCCATGGTGACTTAACATCCATTCTACTCAATTTTCATGATCTAAAGTTGATTTTACAATTGGGTTTACTAGTATGAACATCTCTATGAACTATATTGAAGCTATGTAAAGTTGTGACTGTTTTGCTATTTTTTGAGCTATAAATCTTGGATCTATTGTAAAATTTGATGAGGGATTTTGATGTGTATTGGGTATTGTAAGGTGGTTATTAATGGTTTCACAATGGATTTTCTTGCATGATTTCATCTCTATATTTCATAGTCGTATACTAGCATTATACACCCTAAGTGTATGATAAAATATCTGGATGTGGTTGCTTGAGAAATTGAAGGTTCAAAGCATGAGATATGATATGATTGATATTATTATGATTAAAGAAGCTTAAATATATGATATAATCTATATAAGGTGTTCCATTACACCATGCCCGATCTGGAGGGACTAAGAGCCCAAATAACCTTATAGGGGGGTTTATACCTTGATAACCGAGGTGGGGGTTCATACTCAATAGCTAGGTGAGGGGTTTGTACTTCACCACCATTTTGAAAATGTGAAATTTTCATCAAAAATGTGAGGGGTTTGTATCACACCACCAAAGTGACGGGGTGGGACCATCATCAACCAACCAAAGGGTTTATACTTTGGAATTCTAGCTTTGTCTCTTCTACACGTATGATATCCTATATGAGTATAAGTTACTTCAGCATGTTTTACTTAAGCATTGGTCATTCATGCCATATTGTTATATGACATCTATTGTCTATTGTTATACATTTTTACTTTGATGCCTATCTCTTGTTGTATTGCATCCCACATACTTAGTACATTCAAACATACTAACACATACTCTTGCCTACATGATATCACCATGTAGGAACTGGTGCCCAAGTTGATCATCCTCCTCCTCTACATGGTTAGTTTGTATATTGAAGCTAGTTGATGAATCCTCAACTCTAGGGACCTTAGTCTATATTTCTCTTATTATGTATTGAGACATTCTTCTTTGTTTTCTATTTTCACTATGGGGTGAGCCTGGTTACTTTGTCTTGGCCCCCACTCTTATCTAAATGTTAGAGGTGTTTGTTGGACATGCTATGTATCTACTATATGAACTTTGACTCGTTGTCTAGATTATGATCTTATGAAAGCTTTCCCCTTAGCCACTTTTCCCCTATTCTTACTCTTTATGTCTTTTATATGCTTCCACGACCAATGATGTGTAATGATAAGTTAAGAGGCTTGTTTGGGGTCCCTTTAGGTTCCCCATTCGCTGTGTCACATCTAGGCCCTAGGCTTGGGTCATTACAATCAGATCCATGAAGATAGACGGTGTATTAGTCAACCCAAAGGATATAACTACAAACTCATAGTGCCCATACCTAATCTGGAAGGCTGTGTTAGAAATGTCACACTCCCATACGTTCACTTGGTGATACCCAAACCAAATATCAATCATAGAGAAATGACTATCCCCTTGTAGTTGGTCAAAAAGATCATCGATCCTTTGTAAAAGGTACTTATTCATTATGGTGCCACTACGAAGTTGTCAGTAGCAATACACATTGTAAGAGTACTATCCTTCTTCTTCACAAACAAGACCGGTGCACCCTATGGTAATTGACTAAGCCTTATGAAACCCTTTTCCAAGAAATCCCTCAACTACTCCTTCAACTTCTTTAAATTCTCCAAAGCCATATAGTAAGGGGGAATAGAAATGGGTTGAGTGTCAGGAAGGAGGTTATACCAAAGTCTATTTCCCTCTCGGGAGGAACATCGGGAAACTCATCAAGAAAGATATCAAGGAACTCATCAACTATTAGAACCGACTGTATAGGAAGGACTTTGGACTAAACATACCTAACCCTCAAAAGATGATAGAGACACCCCCTTTGAAATCAACTTTTGGACATTCATGCAAGAAGTAAACCTACCCTTGACCACCATATCATGACTCTTCCACTCAAGGATAGTTTCATTAGGGAATTGGAATTTGACCCTATGAGATCTACAATCAATAGAGGCATAATATGCATGAAACCAATCCATCCAAAGAATGACATCAAAATCCACCATATCTAACTCAACAAAGTCACATGGCAATATTTTATGCAAGATGAATATGAGACAATTTCTATAGTCTCTTCGAGCAACAATGGATGCACCAATGTGAGCAGACACTTCATATTATGGCTCACACAATAATTAGGGTTAAACATGAAGCTTTTTGGTAGCAGAAGGAATAATAAAAGAAAGAGTGGCACCCGAGTTTATCAATGTATACATTTCAAAATCAAATACTTTTAACATACCGATGATAACATCGGGTACCTCATCCATCCCTTGTCTCCCATGAAGAGCATAGAACCGATTTTACTTTAGAGCACCCCCTTGTTGGCCTTATCTTACCTATGAAGCTCATTTATCCCTTGTTCTTGTGGATAACCATCTCTACCCTTGTTTTGATTACGAGAACAATCAATAATTTTATGACCCACTTCTCCACAATTATAGCAAGTGTTTCTCAAACATAGGCCATCATAGACCTACCACATCTTGGGCACATAGGTTTAGGCACCACACCACCACCAACTTGGACCCTTGGGTTGTAATTATAAAACCTTCTATTAGGAGAACTAGAAGATCCTTGGTCTTTATGAAATAGGCCACCCTTGGGACTTTGGAATCTACCTTCAAAATGGGCCCTCTTAGCCTCACTACTTCTTCTTTTTCTCTTCTTTTCCCCATATAGTTGTTCAGCATATGTCATAAGGTGGGACAAATCTGTATCACTTATCAACATAGCACCACAAAACTCCTTATTGACCAAGTCGGACATACCCATTACAAATTTGTTCATCCTACACCTTCGCCCAGCCACCAATTTTGGAGCATATTTGGAGAGTTGGTTGAACTTGAGGGAATACTCCCTCACACTCATAGATGCTTGCTTTAGATTCATAAATTCCATAAATTTGGACTCCCTTAGATCATGAGGGAAGAAAAGGTTGAAAAATGCCGCCTTGAACTCCTCCAAAAGGATAGTATCACCATTCCCCTTCTCAAGTTTGCATTGAGTAAACCATATTTAGGACACCACTTTGAGTAGTTATGCCATCCATTCTTCTTTCTCCTCCAATCTAAAACCCATAATAGAAAATACTTTATACACCTCATCAATAAATTCTTGAGGACCCTCATCCACCTTAGACACATGAAACTCCGGTGGGTTCATTCTTGTAAAGTCCCTCACCCTAGATGCTGGTGTAAGAGCATGATGCACTTGGGCCCAATGGTTGATCTAATTAGTCATGGCATGTGCTAGCATAGTAATAGCATCGAAGAACACTTTATGGTCCACTCTGCTATCTTGAGGAGCTTGAGGAGCAGTAGGTGCCAGTTACTCCTTGGGAGTGTGGCCTCTTCTTCCTCTCGGAATAGGCATAATCTTAAATAGAAAAGAACATTCATTAAGGGAAAGACTTAACTTTTCTAGCATGACAGAGATAAAGAAAAAGAGAAACATTTCCTAAAATACCTCATAGCCTTTTGCTCATAGTTATGGTGCACATCAAAGCCATGAACAAGACTCTAATAGACGTGGTGTGTTGGATTTCAAGGGCCATTAACAGCCTAGTGCTCTGATACCAAGTTTTTCATGACCCAAACCTAGGTCTTAGACATGATATGATGAATGGGAACTCGAAGAGACCCAAAACATGCCTTCTAGCATATCAATCACACATCCTTGGTCGCGAAATTAAGATAACATAAAAAATTGAATTAAATAAGGATAAGGGACTAAGTGAAGTCTTTGATAACCATAAACGATCAAGGGTCTAGATCATAGCATAATTATATCACTTATCAAATAGCACCTCTAAACATAGATTTGAGTGGAGGCTAAGACGCTTTCTGGACTCACCCTTATAGTATCAAGAGTCTAATATAAAGAGTAAATAAGGCAAGAGTAGTATAGGTAGTGTCCCCAAACTTGAGGACTCACTAAAGCTTATCTTCAAGATATTAAATTTAGCCACGCGCAGGATGATCATGAAGAGCTTCGATTCCTACATGCTAATATCATGTATGCATAGAATATGAATTAGTATGTTTGAATGTACTAAGTTTGTAGAATGCAACACAATAAGAGATGGGCAACATAGTCAAAATGCATAATCATAAGCAAAAGATTAATATAATAACAACATAGCATGCATGACCAATGCTTGAAGTAAAACATGCTTGTATAGAACATATTATATCTATAGGAAGAGACCATAGCATCATACACCAAATAAACTAGTACTTGGAATCCAAGGCATGCCACTCCCTTGTAAGGTGATTAAGGTATCTACCCCTCAACATAGTAGTATGGGCTTACCACCTCCCGATAAGGTGATTGAGATATCTATCCCTCAACATGGTGGTATAGGCATAACACTCCCTAATAAAGTGATTGAGAGATCTACCCATCACATGGTAGTACGAGCTTAAAACCCCCCGACAAGGTGATTGAGGTATCCACCCATCAAAATTGTAGTACGGGCTTACCATCCCCCGACAAGGTGATTGAGGGTTGACACACCCTCAATAAGGTATGGTTAATTTGAAACACCATAAATTTTTTTCATAAATTGAACACACACGTACATTCCTTTTAGCACCACAAAGTCACTTGACTCATAAGTCATACAATAGATCATTAATAACTAAAAAATATTTAACCAAATATTTTATCAAACACTTGGCGGGTGTGTAATGCTAGATCAAAATCATGCAATTCAAGAGTGAAATCATGCGAGAAAACTCAAGGATAAATAAATCCACCAACACATTATATAACCCTCATGCAAGATAGCCTAAACCCCTAATCAAATCTCGTAATAGATCATGCATAAATAGTCAACAATTTATGAAACCCCAACCTAGTTTATAATCAACTTTTATCACAAGAGATACCCATAGATAATCTAATTTCAAAACACACAATTAACATAAAAATCAAGGTTGGGCACCATGGGTGAAAGGACCTAATGGTTCAAACCCACAAACCTTTACTTTGGGGAATTCCTTGATGAATATTAGATTGAGAACTTGAAGCTTGAATGAAATGTTTGAGATATGAAAATTAGTTTGGTACACTTGAAATTTGTTGAAATATTTGGCTAAGTGTTAGAGAAGGTTTTGAGAGTGTATTAAGTGATATAGAGTTGCAAAATGACTAAGTATATGTGTTTTTATGCATAGGAGGGCATAGGCCTAGAGCGCCAAAGTCGTAGGCTAAAACAAAAAATACTGGGAACAAATTAACACTAATCCGCACCCCTCGTGTGTCACAGCCAGGGCACAGATCGCCACTGGGTAAGCATTTTTTCAGAAAGCCAATTTTTTCTATAGTTTCTCTAAAATTAGCGTTATACCCATTTTGCACTCAATTTTGCCCCCTCCCTCACGATCACGAATATGAAGTCAAATTTTTTATATGATGCATAAATTTTGAGATATAAGAAAATTATTATTATAGACATTTCCAAGCCACATTTTTGGGCACTTTTTGGGTCGTTTCAATCTAAGACATGCCTTACCCCCTATCTTATTCAATGACTTAGAGACATTGTTATATATTTTGTAAACTCTATGTACGGGCTTTTATGTTTTTTTTTATTTACTATGGAGTTTATGATTATGACTATCTATTTATGTTGATGATATAATGATATGTTTAAGATGAGATGTGGAAATATTTTAAAGTCCTAAGTCCTTTCTATCCCATAGCGTGAGTTATACTGACTCGCTCATTAGTTCTTATGTGCTATGTGCTACATGAATCATGCAAATCCTTATCCGTTTGACATCCTCACAATGTGAGTCACACTTTTCTATCCCTTAAAACTATGTGTTTATTGTCCAATTATGCGCTTCTAAACATATGATATGTATATGGATGTTATGAGGCTTGATCAGAGACTCTCGAGTTCCCATTCGTCATGTCACTCCTAGGGCCTAGGCTTAGGTCGAGATACCCAGGCAATTCCCTGCACTAAATAATAGGGCATGCAGTACCCTAGAGTAAACAACACAGGATGATAAACTCAGGTGATACCCTGGACAAAACAATAGGGCATGCAATACTCGAGCTAGACATTAAGGTGTCATGAACTCAGACGATACCCTAGATAATAGGGTATGCAGTACCCCAGGGTAGACATCGGAGCATGATGAACTCAGGTGATATCCTAGATAACAGAGTATGTAGTACCCAATTTGGATATTAAGGCATGATGAACTCAAGTGATACCCTGGATAACAGGGCATGTAGTACCCTAGGATAGATATTGGGGCGCGATAAACTGAGCGATACCCAAGACTAGACAATAGATATAGGTAATATGGAATCCAAATGGTAACCCAAGCCTTAAACACACATATACATCTCTTTCTTAGGATTTCAGCAACGAACAGGCTTCTAATAATGTATATTTCAGCTCAATCTAGAGGTGAGGAGAGCCTAGCCGACATGGAAGGCGAATCCATGTGCTTTGAATCAATCCACACAAGATTTACGTCTCCTAATTGCCTCTAACCACTTCTAAGCTGTAAAAATATAAACCATAACATAACTATAACTGATTTGGCTATAATATCATCAGAAATGGGAAAGAGACGTTAACTACGACTAAAATAATGAAAAATAGGGCCCATCCCAAAATACCAAAACCAACTCCTATAAAATCACTATGACCTTACCCTGATTCTATAGCTAAAAATAAAGCTCAATATGATGCTCAAAACAATACAAAATAGTCCAAAAATGGAGTGACATTTCTTATCGAATTATACATTCTATACAATAGCTTTCTCTTTAAAGTACTCAAAAATAAAATCAAATGAACAGAACCTGAATATATCACATCTTAGGTCTCAAAATGTAGTATAATTTAGACTTAAATTTTACTTAATTCTGATAATAAACAACTGAGATATTGCATTTCAAATTTTTCCTTGATATCATAATATGTACAGCAACTAAAATATCATTTTCACACCAAACGAAACTCAATCAATCAATTCCGGCATTACCACAACATGCATGTCATAAAAACACATAATAGGCCCAAATTTTTTAAAAATTGGACTTACAATGGATAAGAAATCATATGTTAAAATTTAGAAAGTCACAACCACTAGTTGTTTTAATTCAGCCAAAGTAGGCTCTATGTCTTATTCTGCTTTAACTTCCTCAATGAAGGATGATTTCTCCCTATTTGGCACCAACACACCACCATTGTTCAAGTTATTCAACCTCACACCCAAATAAGCCAAGTGATATAATTCTTTTACCAACACTTTATTTCCATTCTCAACATGTGCCATGCTGCCCAAAGATACTCTACTCAATGCATCGGTGATGTCGCCCAATCTACACCTCCTTTTTTTATGCTAAAGAGGTCATTTTAAGATATATAATCTAACCAAGGTTACGGTTAAACCCAAGAGGCATATGGTCCACTTAGAAGAATTTAATGCAATTTGGATTGATTAACCAACTTATCTCCCTGGGGGTGGGGGGATTATGAGAAGCATAAAAAGTAACCCTAAACTAAAATAAGTGTTAAATCAGTATAAAGAGGAACTAAGGTATTGTGTTTACTATAATTTCCCAACTCAGTATTACCAAATAACTAAATTCTTTTCCACTGTATAGCATGCAAAATGGTAAGTTAAATTCACCAAACTTTTTAGCCTAGGAGAGAGGCAAATTTCTGTATGTGATTCGGTCCATGCCCATATGTGACATTATTAACCCTTACCTATTGTTCTAGTACACCCTATCCTTTGCCCAGTTCAGTTGATGAGACGAGAAACATCAATCGAATCCTATTAATTAATCTTTTTTTTTATTCATTACTACCTTGATCCAGTCAATAATAATATGTGAGTTCTAAAGTTGGCCATCATTAGAAAGCATTCAATATGAAAAGAATTAATTAAGACATACATGCACCCTTTTTAAGAATTATGAATTATCTGATTTTATCATGTTAGTTCTTCATGGTTCTCATAACTGTTGTTGTGGATTTAGCTACTCATAATCAGTGTAAATGCAAGAATTATGAATTTGAATAACATAACACAATGCTAACACAAAAGAGTTAAGCACAACAACAACAACAACAACATACCCAGTAAAATCCCACAAGTGGGGTTTGGGGAGGGTAAAATGTACGCAGACCTTACTACTACCATAGAGGTAGAGAGGCTATTTCTTGGAACCCTTATATGAAAACCCATAAGCAGAAATAACTATATATGATAGAAGGGAGGGGAAAGGGACAGAAAGAGCAACTACTACGAAAAAGAGTTAAGCACAAGAAATCCAAATCCTCAATGAGAATCACAAGATTGAAATTGAAAGATGAAATAAAGTTTTACAAATGTTTCTCAAGCTCTATCACGTTCCTCTACTTGTTATCATCTATAATTTTGGCTAAAACAAAGCCTTAAATACCTATTTATAGTGTTTAAAATACAAAACCAAAATAAAATACAATAATTGGGTGATGTCATCCAAGCTACACCTTTATTTTGAGGCTAAAGCGATCGTTATCTGTAATAAAACCTAACAAAGATTAGGGTTGAGCCTAAGGAAATATGATAGGCTTAGAAGAATTCGATGCTGCAATATGAGATATTAACCAACTTATCTTCTCGAAGGGGGAGGGGTTTGTAATAATAAGTAAAAAATAATAGTAACTAACATAAGAGTTTAACCAATATGGAAAAAACTAGGGTATTGTATTCCACATGGTTCCCCAACTTAGTTTTATTAGATAACCTAATTCTTTTCTACTGTGTAGCTTGTAGGACGGTAAGTTAAGTTCACCAAATCCTTTGGCCCAGGTAGGAGGCTAATTTCACTAAATGACTTGGTCCATCTCCAAAGTGTAACATTACTAACCGTTACTTGTTATCCCTGTACAACCACCCCTTAGCCCAGTTCAGTTGATCAATGTGAACACATCATTCGAATCCAATTAATTAGTCTCATTTCCTATTTTTTACTACCCTGGTCCCGTCACACTAGGTGGGTTCTAATATTAGCCACAAATAGAAAACATGTAAAACAAACAGAATTAATTATATATGCATGCACACTTTTCAAGAATTATAAACAATTAAATTTTACCTTGGTAGTTCTTCATGGTTCCCATGATTTGTGTAGATGCAAGACTTGTAAGTTTTAATAATATAATAGAGCATTTGCCCAATTAAATTAAGCATAGATAAGTCCAAGATTCTATGACTATCAGAAGATTGTAATTAGAAGATCAAATCAAAGTGTATAAGTGTTTCTCAAAACTCTCCAATATTTTTCTACTAACTCTTCAAACTGTCCAAAGGAAATAACCTATAAAGCTATTTATAATGTTTAAAAAGACAAGTCCTAAACAAAATAGGATAAATGGGTCGGCAGGCTGCACAAGATGCTCTATGAGTTGTATAGTGTTTTATGGCTCGTATTAAGGCTTTTTACTTTATTGCTACAAATTTGGACTTATCTTCTAAGATACCCCTCTATGCCCTGTAAAAGGTTCTTCGGCCCATAGGGGTTTTCGTCTGAAGAAATCTTAGGAAGTCCTTCTCTGATCCTCAGGGAATGAGACTTGATCTACGACTTTAAGTTGATTCATGACCCATTTGCTTGTTTGTAGAACAAACTATAGAAATCTACCCCTCACTGGAATTCTATATATATAACACCTCTCAAACACCTTGGAAAATTTCCCTATAGTGTATTTCTTGAATATCTCAAATTTATGCATTGTTTCACAATCTAACTTCACATTCTTTTTCAGTGGAAAACTGTGTAGGAAAGGGGTGGTCTTCGTTTATTATATGACCCATAGCAAAAAATAGTTTTCCGATACGAGTTTATCACACACTAATGTAAAAATGGACTAAACCCATTCCTAGGCCAAAATAAGAGAAAAATTGAACTTCGTGCAAAAATGTACATGTCCACTCCAAGTCCACATCACGGACTTATTGTGGACAAGTTTAACAAGTTCCTTAATTTTTTGTTCTTATTTAAGGGCAATTTAATAATAACCCAATGCTTATATATAATGGAATACCTTATTCTTCAGCTATTTTCAAGCCCTAGAACAATCAAAATCCCTCTACAAAAATCCTCCTAATTCCTTATAATCCCCTTATAAACATTCAAGAATCTCAAGAACTTGCTTTGGATTTCAGGAACCCAGTTGAATCCTTAATTCTTCCTCAAGTTTTCTTCCAAAAATTCTCAGGTAAAGGTAGGTAGGTCTTCATCTATGGGTCCTTCCACCCATGGAGCCTAACACTATCTTTTTATGAAAAGTCATGATTTGAAGGTTACATTCTTCATAGGTACTTCTTATTATGCATTATGAATATGAATTATGTTTGGTTTTATCAAGTACTGATTTATTTTGGATGAATATCTATTGAAAGCTTATTCCATGAGTTGATTTATATCTAATGAATCCATGCATGATATGAAGTATGAAGACTATGAAAGATTTTGAACTTTTAAGATTGATTTCATGACACCTAAATTGGGGTTTCTACTTCAATGCTTGTGGGTCGATTTAAATGACTTTAAAATAAATTGATTTTACTCCTCTCTTATCTTATACTCTTAATTTTCATGATTTTAAGTATATGTCTCTGTACCCACCATGGTTTGGCTAAATTTACATGATAAGGATTCTTATGTTGATAAAAGACTATTTCATGTTTTGCAAGACAAGTATCTTATGATAAATTATGGGCTCCTAAGCATGTATTAAACTCATGAAAAGTTCCTTTTATTTGTAAGTAAAATGTTGAGGCCTTATAATGTAATCTACCCTCTTGTGAGTGAATAATGTCTACATGAAGGTATAAAGCATGATAAGTATTTTACCCTTATGTACAACTTAAAGTTCCCTAGAAATAGTCCAGCATATTACAATCTCTACTCTCATGTAAGATACAATGCTACTAGAAGGAGTCAAGTCTATGAAATATTTTTACCCTCTAGTATAAGGTATATACCCATGTGTAGGGGTCATCTATTTGAATGAGCTACTCATGCTATTTTATCATATTTTTACAAGTCATTCAAATTATATTTAAAATTTATGGTTATGTCATGTATTCCGTGGGATTAGACTTAGCACCAAAAGAGGCTTAAGGTAGGGGCTCGACCCAAGGTCTCTTTATATAAAATCTTGGTCTTTTAACTATATGCCACCATAGTTTTATATTATTTCCCTAAATGGACTTTACTAGTGGATCCAACTAGGATAAGTTCTCCATTTTGTGGGGTCTTTCTTGGTTTACCTTGGCAAGTAAGCCACTCCTTTATTTGTCTAGAGTGAACATCAAGATTCCATGTAGTAGCTCGCTTGGTCTTATATGTTGGTTAGGGTCTCTTCCCACATATATATGATATAATATGCAAGTTTTGCTATATACAGGCATGTTTTAATTTACTTATTGATTATACATTTTATATTGAGCGTATGTCCATTTATCATGATTATGTATCTTGATTATGATGGCTTATGTCATTTATTGCATTGTACCTTGCATATATAAGATATTACAAATACTAACACATACGTTTTACCTACTTGATCTAACCATGTACCAACTGGAGCTCCTACTCATCCTTCTCCTCATGGCTCGACGATTTGTTCGAAAATTGCAATTCGTGAGTCCTCCATTTTGAGATAACATCCGCTTTTTTTCATGCTTTGTTAAGACTTATTTACTTATGGATATTAATTTTTTAATGGTGATCCTAGGATATGTCTTGGCCTCTACTCCACTCATGTTAGAGGTGTCATTGGATATATGGCTATGTATGTTATACTCTTAACTCCACTACATTTATGTGATTATGAAAGGCTCCCCTTAGTCCTTATCCCCTTCTGCGTGTTGATATTTGTTTATGATGTAATGAAAGTCCCAAGTACCCCATTGGCCCATAGTGTGACTTATACATATCCCCCATTTTAGACCTTATTTGTTATGTATTTCATGCAAATCCTCTTCTCCTTAGAACTATTTGTTGCTTGCTTGTACTTTCTTGTTGTTTAATTATGCTTCCACAACCAAGTATATGCAAATGCTATGCTAAGAACCTTATTTTTGTTTCATTCGGGTTTCCCATTCATCGTGTCACATCTAGGACGTAGGCTTGGGTCATGGTAAGCTTGGTATCAGAGCACTAGGTTTGTTAATGTTTCTCAAAAATCCAACACACCTCTTCACTTCTTCATGATCCATGTTGTGCGACAGAGCTAAATACTCTAAGGTTCATTTTCTATTCCTATCTACTATATTTTAGAATATATCTCACACTTTTTAGAATGGTGGACAAGATGGTCACCATCCCTCGCTCGAGAGTCAACTTCCCAACAATGACATATCAAATATGGAGATTTGCAATGCTCTATAGCTATTAAACAAGGTTGTAACTACTTAACTAACCCAATAAGTGGGCACCCCTGGGATTACAAATGATAAGAGGGATAAAAGGAAGGCTAAGAGGGACTGAGTTGATGGAACTTTATCTTCGACTAGTCTACCATGCCCAAGTATAAAAGAAAAAGGCTCTTGTTTGCCATTTTTCAAGGGTATGGCAGAAAGCATCAATAAAAGTATTTCGCTAACGTTGGGGTTTGTTTTAAGTGTGGAGGTATCGGGCATAAAATGAGAGATTGTCCTGTGTCCTTCATAGAACGGAGAAGAATGGAAAAATTTGAAGGTAGACTTCCAATGCTAAGCTCGGTGGTGATGGTGCACCAAATCCTCCTTGGTGCCAAAAATGTGGATGAAATCATGTCGTCACATATTTGAGAAACACGGGTGCATGTTTTTGGTGTGGGAAGATGGGAAACGAGATTGTTGATTCTCCATATGCTCAAAATAGAGGTAAAGATGGTCTTCCTTAAGGACATGGTGTTCATAGAACTCAAAAGGCACAAGGCGGTGCCAAGGGCGGTGGTGCTACTTTTTTGAAGTGTTAAAGGCATGGGAAGAACCACAGAGGCATTTTTCACAAAAGGCCGGGTGGTTGTTTTTATTGTGCAAAAATGGAGTACCAAATCTCTGAGTGTCCTTATATTACTACAGGAGGTGAGGAAGGTTTGTTCGTGGTCAGGTGTTTGCAAAAGGGAAAGTGCAAGAAGGTTCGCAAAACACTAAGAGGACATTTATGTGGAAAATGATTCTATGATCTTCAAGAGAGGCAAGAGGTGGATGAGGCCCTCAATGTTATCACAAGTACATTAAACGTTTTATGATTATGGTGTCTACGATTTATTGGATCTAGGTGCTACTTTGTCTTTCATTACTTCATTTGTTTGTAATAGGCTTGAGGGGTATTTTGAATCATTGTGTGAACCTCTTTGAGGTGTCTACTTCCGTTGGTGAGTAATTGTTGCTAGAAGAGTCTATAGGATATGTCTCATGTCTATAATGCATAAAATCTTGCCTTGTGATTTTGTTATGCTTGTCATGGTAGATTTTGATATTATTCTTGGAATGGAATAGTTACATGTATATCATGCTTCTATTAATTGTAGAACCTACAAAATAAGTTCCAATTTCTTAATAAGCCTATCCTTAAGTGGGAAGGTCATAATGCTATGGTTAACGGTAGGTTCATTTCTTGTTTTAAGGTCTGAATGTCGATTTCCAAGGGTTGTACATATCATCTTGTAAGGATTATAAATGTTGAGTTTAGAGTACGTTCTATTTAGTCTGTTCTTGTAGTCAATGAAGTTCCTGATCTCTTTGTTGATGAGATTCTTAGTGTTTCTCTAGAAAGGGAAAGTAGATTTTGGCACAGACCTACTCGGTGATACATAATCCATTTCTATTTCCCATTACCATATGGACCTGATGGAGTTGAAGGAGCTCAAAGACCAATTGAGAGATTTCTTTGAGAAGGGTCTTATAAGGCGTATCAAGTCACCTTGGGGTGCACTAGCATTGTTTTTAAGGAAGAATGTTGGCTCACTTAGAATGTGCATCGACTATCGGCAACTCAATAAGGTCGCTATAAAGAACAACTATTATTTGCTAAGAATGGATGACCTATTTGATCAACTACTAGTGGGTAGTCATTTTTCTAAGGTTGACCTTCAATCCAGATACCATCAAATGACGGTGAGGGAGTGTGATATTCCCAATGTGGATTTTTGAACTAGATATGGGCATTTTGAATGTGTGGTGAAGTCGTTGAACCTAACTACTGCACCCGTAATATTTATGGATCTCACGAATAAGGTTTTCAAACCATACCTTTGCATGTTTGTGGAGGTGTTCATAAATGATAATTTGATTTACTTCCAGAGTGAGGAAAGCATATGAAACTTTGAGGGATGAGAGGTTGTTTGCTAAAATCACTAAGTATGAATTTTTGGTGAATGAGGTTGCATTCTGAGGTCACGTGGTATCAGGGGATGGAATTAAAGTGCACCCTAATAGGATGGAAATAATAAGAAATTGGCCTAGGCCCTTGACTCCAATGGATGTTAAGAGTTTCTTGGTCTTGGCAGGGTACTACCAGAGATTTGTGAATGGTTTCTCTTCAATTGCTTCCCCTTTGACATAATTGCCACAAAAGAAAGCAAAATTTGTTTAGATCAATGAATGTGAATGGATTTTTCAAACTTTGAAAGAGAAGTTTATATCTGCTCCTACATTGGCCCTACCGAATGGTTAGAAGAGTTTGACATTTATTGTGATGCATCAAGGGTTTGTTTGGGGTGTGTATTGATTCAAAGTGGCAAAGTTATAGCATATTCTTTGCGGCAACTAGAGCTGTATGAACATAATTATCCCACCCATGATCTTAAATTAGCAGCCCTTGTATTTGTTCTGAAAATACAACATCATTATTTGTATAGGGTTCATATAGACACATTCACCAACCACAAGAGTCTCCAATATGTGTTCGCAGAAAGAGATCTTTATTTGATATAAAGAAAGTGGTTAGAACTCCTTGAGGATTATGACATGAGTATGCACTATCATCCTGACAAAGCTAATGTAGTGGTTGATGCTCTAAGTAGAGTATCCATGGAATGTGTAGCTCATATTGGTAATTGCAATAAGGAAGTGTCTTGAGAAGTTTGCATTTTAGCTAGGTTGGGAGTTAGGTTGAATGAAGTTGAAAATGGAGGTGTGGTGCTTATTGATGGTTCTAGATCTTCTTTGATTGAAGAGGTCAAGTCGAAGCAAGACCTTGATCCCACCTTTCTAGAATTGAAAGCTTCGGTGAAGGATGGTAAAGTGGAGGTTTTCTCCCAATGGTGAGATGGTGTCCTTAAATAACAAGGTAGGTTGTGTGTGCCTAATGTTGATGGGTCAAGGGATTTGATTTTGAAAGATAGACATAGTTTATCCTACTCTATTCACCCAAATACTACAAAGATGTATCGAGACTTGAGAGAGGTATATATGTGGGGTAGTATGAAAAGAGATATTGCCATATTTGTAGTGGTTGTCACAATTACCAATAAGTCAAAGCCAAACATCAAAGGCCAGGTGGTCTATCCCAAGACATAGAAATTCCTACTTAGATGTGGGAAGAGATCAACATAGATTTTGTGACTGGTTTGAAAAAGACTAGAATGAAGTTTGACTCTATTTGGGTTATCGTTGATAGAATGACAAAGTCAACTCACTTTACATAGGTTAAAACAATGTATAGTGCCGAATATTATGCCAAGCTATATGTTCATGAGTTAGTTACGTTGCCTAGGGTACTACTGTCTATTATTTCAGGTTGTGGTGCTTAATTCCTTCTCACTTTTGGAGATCCTTCCAAAAGGGTCTTGGTACAAATGTCAAGCTTAGCATGGCTTTTTATCCTCAAACAGATGGTCAAGCCAAAAGGAAAATTCAAACTCTTGGGATATGCATAGAGCAAGTGTTTTGGAGTTCAAGGGTAGTTGGGATGAACATCTTCAACTCATTGAGTTCGCTTAAAATAATAGCTGTCACTATAGCATTAGAATGGCTCCCATTGAAGCTGTATATGGTAGGCATTATAGGTCCATGGTTGCATAGATTGACATAGAGTAAATGACTTTGTTGGGGCCAAATTTTGTTATACAAGCTTTGGAGAAGGTGTGGTTGATAAGGGAGAGATTTAAGATGGCTCAAAGTAAGCAAAAGTCCTACTCTAGTGTAAGGAGAAGAGATCTTTAGGTTAATGTTGATGATTAGGTGTATTTGAAAGCCTCTCCCATGAAGGGTGTGGCCTAATATTGCAAGAAGGGAAAGTTGAGCCTAAGGTTTGTAGAGCCTTATAAAATTGTGAGGAGAATTGCTAAGGTTGTCTACAAAATGGAGTTGCCTATGAAGTTATGTATGGTTCATCTGGTTTTTCATGTGTTTATGTTTAGGATGTGTGTAGGTGGCCCATGTTCTTTAGTGGTTTGGAAGTTATGGATGTTGTAGAAGATAACTTGACCTATGAGCGGGTCCTAGTGGAAATATTTTATAGGAAAGTGAAAAAGATGATGCAGCATCCATCAAAGTACTTTGGAGGAATTAACAAGTTGAAAGTGCCACTTGTAAAGCCAAAGAAGACATGAAGAAGCATTATCCATGCCTATTTTTGTTTATTCTAGCCTAAGGAAACAAATTAAATCCTTTTATGATTTCAAGTCTTAAATTTCAGACCTCAAGTCATTTTTGCATACATACATTTCATGGTAACATGTTTTGGTGATTTTGATGTATATGTTTGAAACTTTTGAAAATAATGTCTAAGTGTATGGACTGCATTCATGTCAAGCAGAAACTTTTCTAATTGCTCCTCTTATATATGTTTCCTTTAATCACAGGGATAAATGCTCCCAGGGGGAGATAATATAACACCTCTCCCAATCCTCAGAAAAATTTCCTATAGTGTATTTCTTGAATATCTCAAAATTCGTGCATGATTTTGGAAATCTAATTTCATATTCTTTTTCAAGGAAAATTATGTAAGAAAGGGGTGGTATTCGATTTTTAGATGAACTAGAAAGGGCATGCCACAAGTTTGCATCAGAGACTTAATGCACAATAATGCAAAAATGGCCCAAAACCAATCTTGGGCCAAAATAGGAAAAAAATTGAACTTCGTGCGAAAATATACAAGTCCACTGCAAGTCCGCATTGCGGAATTATCATGGACTTGATCAACAGGTTCTTTAATTTTCTAATTTTATTTAAGGGAAATTGGGTAACAACCCAATGCCTATATATAATGGAATACCTTACTCTTCAGCCATTTTCAATCCCTAGAACACTCAAAAGCTCTCCCAAAAATCCTCCTAATTCCTCATAATCCCCTCATCAATATCCAAGAATCTCAAGAACTTGCTTTGGATTTCAAGAACCCAATTGAATATTCAAGTCTTCCTCAAGTTTGTTTTTTAAGAAAGTCTCAAGTAAGGGTATGTGGGCCTTCATCCATGGGTCCTTTAACCCATGGATACCAACTCTATCTTTATATGAAATTTCATGATTTCAAGGTTAGATTCTTCATGGGTACTTCCTATTATGTTTTATGAATATGAGTTTTTATTGATTTAATCAAGTACTGATTGATTACGCATAAACATCTTTTGAAAGTTAATTATGCATGACCATCTACGAAAGCTTGTTCCATGAGTTTATTTATATCTATTGAGGCTATGCATGATATGAACTATGAACACTGTGAAAGATTTTGAACTTTTAAAATGGATTTCGTGACACTTAAATTGGAGTTTCTACTATAATGTTGGTGGGTGGATTTGAAAGACTTTAAAGTGAATTGATATTACTCCTCTCTTGTTTTATACTCTTAAATTTCATGATTTCAAGCAAATGTACATGTACACATCATGTTTGGCTAAATTTACATGACAAGAATTCTTATGTTGATAAAAGACTATTTTATGTTTTGCAAGACAGGTATCTTATGATAAGTTATGGGCTCCTAAGCATGTATTAAATACATGAAAAATTCCTACTATTTGTAAGTATAATGTTGAGCCCTCATACTATAATCCACCCTCTTGTGACTGAATAATGTCTGTATGAAGGGGCAAAGCATAATAACTATTTTACCCTTATGTATAAACTAAAGCTCACTAGAAGTGGACAAAAGTATTACAATTACTACACTCATGTTAAATGCAATGCTACTAAAAGGGGTCAAGTCGATGAAATATTTTTACTCTCCAGTATAAGGTATATGCCCGCATGTAGGGGTCAAGTATTTGAATGAGCTACTCATGCCATGTTATCATGTTTTTACAAGTCATTCAAGTTATGATTAAATTTATGATTATATCAAGTATTCTGTCCGATTAGACTTAGCACCAAAAGGGACTTAAGGTAGGGGCTCGACCTAAGGTGTCCTTGTATAAGGTCTTGGTCTCTTTACTATGTTCCACCATAGGATTATATTATTTGTCTAAATGGGCTTTACTAGTGGATCCAACTAGGACAAGTTCTCCACTTTGTAGGGTAATGCTTGGTTTACCTTGGAAAGTAGACCACTTGTTTATTCGATATGGAGTGAACATCGAGATTCCAAGTAGCAGCTCGCTTGGTCATATATGTTTGTTAGGGTCTCTTTCCACATATGTATGATATATTATGCAAGCTTTACTATCTCTATGCATGATTCAAATTAAGCATTGATTATATATGTCATAATAAACTTATGTCTATTGATCATGATTATGCATCTTAATTATTATGGCTTATATCCTTTGTTATATTGCACCCCGCATACTTAGAATATTCCAAGTACTAATGCTTACTTTTTCCTACATGATGTATCTATGAAGGGACTAGACCTCCTATTAATCCTTCTTCTCATGGCTAGACGACTTGTTCAAAGATTGCTACTTGTGATTCCTACATTTTGGGGGAAAACATCCACTTTCCTTTCATACTTTTTTAAGACTTATTTACTTATGGATATTTATCTTTTGAGGATGAGCTCGGGAGTTGTCTTTGCCCCCATTCAACTCATGTTAGAGGTGTTATTGGATATATGGCTATGTATGTTATGATCAATGTTTATGTGATTAATGACATCCCTTAGTTCTTATCCCCTTCTATGTGTTGATATTTTTTATGATATGGTGGAAGTCCTAATTACCGTATTGCTCCTATAGCGTGAGTCATACTTACCTACCCCTTAGAACTTATTTATTGTATGATTCATTCAAATTCTCTTAGAACTATTTGTTACTTGATTATTATTTAATTATGCTTCCGCATTTGAGGATAAGCAAATGATTGCGAAGAGGCTTGTTTGGGTTTCTGTCAGGTTTCCTATTTACCATGTAACATGTAGGCACTACGCTTGGGTTGTGACTATCCAAAACCTCCTTCACGACCTTGGAATGCTCTGTGGCCCTTAAAGGGTCTCATGAATCCACAAAATCAGCAACTTCCACATATTCATCCAAAAATCAATGCGAACCCTAAAATCCTGCAAACTCCAAATACAAAAACACATAAAATCCACTAACATTGTATTGACAACACATAAAATTCCAAGTTTTAAGCAACAAAAGTGTTGTATTTTGACAACACATCAACACACTCAACTAAAATTGGTTGCTTGTACTTAACCGACAGACTCAATTGATGTAACTAGTACAGTAAAACACAGACCTCAACCTAATGGCATACAACACAACATGTTTAAGCATAGATACGAACACCACTTTTCAAAACACATTCAAATAGCTATCTAGCAAATTAATATAGAAGAATGCATACGACAATACAACTATGACAAGTGAGATACTATCAATAAGACACAATCACTGAATAACTAATGCTAATAGTGTAATGCAAGTGCCCTCATAGAAAGAAGTCTCATATCTCACTCTCAATGATGTTTTTATCCATAATCTTGGTACTATTTAAAATCGCTTACACTCACAAAAGTTATTCATATATCATACACAATAATATAGTCTTGCCCCTAGACTTTGACTAAGATCTTTGATTACTTGAACTAAGATCACTTTAGGACTTTTGGGCTTGCAATGTAGGCTTAAGGGGATTTTGTATGATTTTTTTGGAATATAGTAAATAATTCCAAAGCCTCCTTTTAGTAACCCATTTGGATAATTATTGATAAAATGACAAAATTAGCTCACTTCCTATCAGTTAAGATGACTTATGGTGCCAAAGACTATGCCAAATATATATATTCATATGTTAGTAAGACTGCAAAGGGTCCCACTGGCTATTACATTAGATCACAATGCCCAATTCATATCGTACTTTTAGAGGTCCTTAAAAATAGGACTTGGTACTAAAGTTAAGCTTAGCATGACTTTTCACCCACAAATAAATAGCCAAGCCAAAACAACCATTCAAACTCTTCAGGATATGCTAAAGGATTGTGTCTTTGAGTTTAAGGGTAGTTAAGATGAGTATCTTCCTCTTATGAAGTGCACTTATGACAACATCTATAACTCAAGCATTAGAATATCTCCCTTTGAAGGATTTTATGGGAGGCATTGTAGATCCCCTGTTGTATGATTCAAAGTAGAGCAGATAGATTCGTTGGGCCAACATATTGTTATGGAAGCTTTAGAGACAGTGAGGATTATAAGGGAGAGATTGAAGGTAGCCCAAAGTTGGCAAAAGTCGTATAGAAACACCAGAAGAAGACATCTTAAATTCGATGCTTATGATTGGGTATACTTAAAGGTTTTGCCAAGATGTGTGTCATTCATTTTTACAAGAAGGGAAAATTAAGCCATAAGTTTGTAGGGCCTTACTAGATCTTGAGATATGTTAGTTAAAGTGTAATACGAATTAGAGTTGCCCATTGAAATGTGTATGGTTCATCTGGTTTTCAATGTCTCCATGTTGAGGAAGAGTATTGGGGACCCAAATTCCATTGTTTCATTGGAGATGGTGAGTATGGAAGAGAAATTGACTTATAAGAAAGACCCAGTAGAAATATTGTATAGGCAAATCAATTAGTTGAGGATCAAAGACTTACCCTCGGTCATGGTCATTTGGAGGGACAAACAAGTCAAAAGTGCCACTTGGGAAGCCAAAGCCAGTATGAAAAAGCAATACCCCTATATCTTCGATTCTAAACAAGCTTGAGGTACTATGACTTACTCCAATTGCGGACCTCCTTTCCTTGCCTATTATTTTTTTCATTTCCTCTATGCATGGTTATATTATTTGAAGGTTACATTGTAAATGTTATTAGCATGATATAAAGATTTTTCATTATGTATATATTGCATTCGGTATGTGATGCATGTAGTTTATTCCTTAGAGCATACCTTAGTAACATTGTTATATAAATATTTCTGAGGGGAAGATGTTGTAGGGCCACATATATGACAAGTATGAAAAATACAAGAAATGAGTTCTAGAAATTTTGAGTATCAGCTGTTATGAGAGGTCTTATGGGTCGTAATTGGTTCCACGGGCTATAAGTGGTGCTCGTGGGTTGAAGGTCAGACTTGGTAAAATGATAATTTTTTAAGTGGGATGTATGACATATCAGGAATCGCATAAAGTGACTTACGAGTCATAAGTCATGTCGTGAAATGTGAAACAGAGAACATTTTCGAATGTTTAAAATCTCATTAGATGAGACCCTTACCTACGGCTTGTAGAAATGATAGTGCAAGCTAGGGTTCCAAAATTTTCAACATTTTCAAACATTTTTCTGTCTCCTACCACTAGGGTATGTAAGTTTTGGTTGTGAAGACCATTCCTCCATAAGTTCAACTATTCATCCTTTCTTTGTGATTTTCTAGGCTATGATATTACATGGTGATTACATGAATCCTTTTATATGATTATAATATGAATTATTTTGCGAAGGTATACCTTTGTATTTGATTAAGAATCAAAGATCTTATGAAATGTATGATTTATATGAGGGTTTTATGATGCCCTAACCACGTTTTACTATCTCTTCGTGAGTTCTTTGAATAATGAATAAGTGATTCTATTTTGTAACTCTCATGGAATTTACTTATGATTTGCATGGTTTTAAAGTTTGTACATGAACCCAATCATGATTTGACGAAAGATATAAAACAAGCTTTTATAAATGTGAAGGTCTTATGGCAAGTTAATGTGAAATCAGGAATGATATGAATTAATGGGCTATTATGTATGTTATGAAATAATGAATATATTATGAAAGTTATGATATTTATGAAGCCTTATATTGATGTCAAGAAGCTTTTGTTTTGACGAGCTACTCTATGAAAATATTATGATATTATGATATTTTGCATTGATCATAAGTATGATTAGAGTATTCCTTGGGATTGTGACTTCGCACCAAGTGGACAATAGTAAATAACCATTCTCCCATAACTTTGTTACCACTATATGATTGTGAATTAGCTAATGGATCCATATAGCTTAGGTTACATGATTGACCAAAAAGGGTGTGTTCTCGTATGGGACTTGTGAATCAAATATTGAAAAGGGTGGTGGTCCTTTAAGGTTGATATTATATGTATACTAAAAAGGATAGTGTTATTGTAAGGTGATTATGAAGCAGTTTATGAAATAGGAGAGTTCCTATAAGGTGAGTCTTTGGTTTACCTAGGCATAGTATAACACTCATGGCTCGGTGTGGAGTGAACATTGACATTCTAAGTAGTAGATCGCTTCATTTTACATGCCAGTTATGTTCCTATTATATATATGTATGTCATGTTATATGACTTGATGATTCCTCAAGCATATTTGACCATGGAATTGAGTATGCGTGACATATTGAGTTTATATCTATTAATTATGATTATACATATCATTTAACAATGGCTTATGTTCTTTGTTGCATTTGCAACCCACATACTTAGTATATTTCAAGTACTAACTAATGTTCTCTAAAAATATAGCACTTCAGATGCTTAAAACATGGTATTTTATGTATTCTCGTTGCGATGTCAGTTAGCTTTATGTGTTTTTGTGTTACATTTGCAGGATTCTAGGGTTGGCCTTGATTTTGGAAAAGAAGTAAAGAAGTTGCTGACTTTGATGTAGTACAAGACCCTATATGGGCTATAGTTCACTCTACGGGCCATGAAGTGGATTTTATGGATAATTCCATTGAGCGTTGATTTTCTGAAGATGATTCTACGAACATGCATACGGGTCGTGGATTGATTTTTGAGTTGTAGAACATGGTTCACACCATAAGGATAAGAGTTGACGGACTTTCTGAAGATTCATCAAAGGAAAACCCCTTATGGATCCTAAACCACTTTACAAGTTATAGAGGGGTATCATAGACTTTAAGTCAACTTTTCCAGCAACACTATACGAGACCCCCGATTATGGGCCATGGAATGCAATACAGCGCGTAAACCTATTCGTGAAGCGTGTCGACCCAGCTATTCTAGGAAAGTGTGTATGCATGTATTAATTAACTCTCTTTTCTGTACATGTTTTCTGATGGTGTCCAAGATTAGAACCTACCTAGTGTTACTGACTAGACCAAGGTAGTAATAAATAGGAAAAAAGATTAATTAACAAGATTCTATTGATGTGTTCTCTTTTTATCAATCGAATTAGGCCAAGGAGAGGTTGTACTCTGACTAATAGGTAAGGGTTAATGATGCACAGTATGGAGATGGGCCAAGTCACTTAGTGAAATTTGCATCTTACTTGTACCAAAGGGTTTGGTGAACATAACTTACAATCCTACATGCTACACACTAGAAATGTATTAGGTTATCCAATGATACTAAGTTAGGGAATCACGGGGAACACAATTCCTAGTTTCTCTCCATATTGATTTAACTCTTGTGCTAGTTAGGTTTACATTTCTACTGATTTTTACAAACCCCCCTCCCACTTTTGGGGAAGTTTGTTAATCACTCAAGTTGCATTGATTGAATTCTCTAAAGTCTACATGTTCCCTTGGGTTCGGCCTTAACCCTAGTTAGGTTTTACTTTTTATAATGACTACTTTATCCTAAAAAAAGGAGGTGTAACTTTGGCGACATCAAAATTTTGGTGCCATTATCGAGGAATATGGCTATACTTGATTAATTCATAGTGATGTGAGTACTAATCCATATTAACCACATGTTACATTTTCATTTTTTTGTTTTTTTGCAAGGTGTAAGTGTAGTGTATTCCCAACACTCAAAGTTAAGGCAGACCCTTAACTCTGCTTGACCTAGAGACCCATAGAATGTTGAGAACGTTGATCATGAGAACCTGCCAACTTTTGAGGGCATGATCCATAGCCACATGATTTAAATATGAATGCTTATCAATGGAATGAATATAGACAGAATCCTATGGCTACAGAGATGACTGGATAAGAGCTATTATGTTACAACCTCTACCAGCTGACACAAAGTTCGTAGTCTCAACTGGGTTGATTTAGATATTACGGAACTATAGGTTGTTTGCGGACTTACCATAGGAGGATCCTCATAGTCATGTACACAATATTGCATTCCTCTACAATAGTGTGATAGGAACATAGAATTTATCTATGGATGTTGGGGGACTCATGTCCTCCCATTTACTCTTATAGGCAATGCAGCACTATGGCTATCTAAGCTCCCTCAGAGTTCAATCACTAGTTTGGGCTGAATTGCATAAGACCTTTTTGGAGAGCTACTTCCCAGCGTCAAAGAAGCGCAAGTTAAAAGACTAGATCAACGACTTTGAGCAACTTCCTAGTGACCCAATTTGTACTAGATGGGAGCAATTTACTTGGTACTTAAGGAGTACCTCAGGACATGAAATTGCTGACAATGTCCTGGCGAAGAATTTTTATCGAGCTCTGGATGCAACTAGTCAAGCATTTTCTGACACCATCTTGGGATATTTGTTTGCAGATTAACTATTTACATGAATTGCTCAGCTGCTAGATATATTATCGAAATTGAATCATATGTGGAGGCCCATGAATATATTTTGAACCAATTGCTTGGGTACGATAGGAATAAGTTTGGAGCAAGCAAAAATAAATGAGAGCTCATGCGGATGCTTTATCAAAGTAATACTAATATAGAGATACTAAAGAAGAAGACGAGAGAACTAGCTAGGGCTAGAAACATCCTGGAAGCCTACCACACCAAACAAAGAGGACGAGAAAAAGGCACAGAAGGGTACCAAAAGGATGGTTGTAGGAAAGGACTTTATGTGCCCCCCACAATCATGAAACATTGACAAGGAATCCCAAAGTCGAGGATATGCTTAGCCAGGTGTGAAGAAAGGCCTATGCATAGGATGAGACCTTAAGGGAGATTAAGTCCAACCTTATTAATATAAATCAAAAAATTAAACATCATTCTGGCATGATCAAATTGCTCGACCATCAGTTTAGACATATATCAACTCAACTAAATTAGATTCAGAAGGGCATAATGACTGGTACCATAGCTCAAGATCTAAAGGGTACTGAACGGTATAAGATGAAGATGGCTAATGGTGAGAGGAGCACCTCTGAACATTCTACAACTACTGACAAGTGAGAACAAAAGCTTGAGGAAGTTTGAGTACTCAATCCATCTATGACATGCCATGATAATAAATTAGGCATTGTTTAGCAGGCAACCCAAGATGGACACTGGCGCTTAGGCGCCCAGATGGTTCTTGCTCCTTATACTTTCTTTTTCTTTGATTGTGTGCATAAGGGACAATGCACCTCTTTTTTGATGGAGTGTGTGTAGTTATAGGCCTGAGTTAATTCTAAATAGTGCAAGTCCATAACTACCTAAAATTTTGATCTTGAGATTTTCTTCCCTGCATTCTTTTGTGCCATGAATAATTTACTTTGTGTTGAACTGGCAAGCTTAGGATGTTTTATGTAGTATTTGTAGCATATAGTACTAATACCTGTGATATATAGCAAATTTTGTGGTTTGTTTGAAAAATGATACCCATAAATATTTTGATTAGTTAGTGTAGATAGTAACTATGTGTGTTTAGGAGTATTGAAAATGCTTATATGCTGTTAAAATACAACTCATTTGATGACTAAAGCAAGATATTTTGTGAGTTCTTAATACTACTTTTTATGGTTTCTAAGTATTTTTGTGTTGTTATTGTAGAAAATATAGGTTGTCATGATTTTGCAAGAAAATTAAAAATTTTACTAAAGTACAGGATGTAGGAGCTGTCCTATAAGTCATAGCTCAAGCTATGAGTCGTAGGGTGATCTCATAGTAAGAAATAATGAGCAAAAATCAGTAATTTGCTAAGTAGATGGCAGCCCTAAGAGGCCACTCTATGAGTCATAGGTCTCACTATGACTCGTATAAGTAGGTTTATAGCAAGAAACAGAGAGCTAAAAGTTTGGACCAAGAACTGAAGGCCTAGAATACGAGAGTAGCATACAAGTCGTAGCCCTAACAATGAATCATACTAGTGGGTTGTAATAGTTACGTCCAAAATGCAAAGTGCCTAATATAAGACCTTGATTACGACTCATAGCTCACCTTATGAGTTGTACCTGCTGCCAACTATCTTTTCTATTTAATTTTTAGGGTTTAATTATAAATACTATAAATACTTTATGATAGGTTTTTCTATGAGGAGGAGAGCTGATACATTGAGATTGTAGAGAATACTTTGAATATTCTCCCTTGAATATTTGTAGTGTTAAGTGTAGATTCTCCTTTTTAATTTGAAGACCCACTTTTGGGGATTGCAAAACACACATGGTACTCATACTTCATTAATCCAAGCTTATGGTTTGCAAATTGTGGTGTTGTTATTCTTTATTGTTTTGGGTAAACTCTCAATTATGCCTTCTATTTGCATTTTAGTTTATTTTGCCTTAGCCATGAGTAGCTAAGCACCCACAACCTGGGTTTGTGGGAACAATGAGTAGTTGACTTGAATTAACTTAGACTTTGTGCATTTCTTTAATTGGGGCTTTGTATTTACGGTTTATTTTCCTTCATATTGATTGTTGTTTAGTGGTGACCAACACCAAAACTCGCCTACGATCATGATCCCAACCCAGGTAGTGACAAATAGGAAAAGGGAAGTAATGACAGAGTTTGATTGATATGTTCTCATCTAATCAACCAAGCCTGACCAAGGAGAGGTTGACTAGGACAACAGATAATGATTAGTTGGTACACCAAGGTTTTCAACCATGCGCCATGGTAAAATTTGACCTTCACCTTAACAAGAAGGCTGAAAGAACCTAAGTTATCATCGTGCATGTGAAATCTCAATTAGAGTTATGTTGTCTAGGGTAATTGGGTCAATGATTCTTGGGGAACACAATTTCCATGTTTTCTCTAAATTTGAGTATCTTCCCACATAGTTAGTATAGTATTTATTTGTATTTCTATTTTTGTTCTTAAATCATATAACCCCCCACCCCCCCTTCTTAAGATTTTGGTAATCGATGCTTGAAATGATTGATAGTGGATCTCTATAGTCACGCCCTGTATTCCTTATGGATTAGACCCAAAACTCCTATTAGGTTAATTGCTGACAGCATCCGCTTTCTTATTAGAGATTGAACATCATCAAATGCTTATTCTGATATGAGAGAATAAATTGAGATAAAAAAGAAAGCATATTCTGAGAATCTTTTATGGATAATATAGTTAGTGCCATGTGAGTGTGAGCTTAAATTGCTTTATGTATGTGTTGTATGCTAATTCAGAACATGACTAAGTTATATTATAGATTAGATGGATTAGAAAAGAATCTTAGGCCATTGTTCTTAAAAGTCCTCTTATCTTAAATGACCAACCAAAATTGTAGTATATCCCATGTTCCTATTGGTTGAGCCTAACATGTGCCTATTCATTCTAAACACCTGATTAACCTAGCCTTGTTAGTAGTAAAATATTGAAATTGTCCCTGGTCCTTCCATGAATATTGTGCACCTACACTTAGGCAAAAAAATTAAGATGAGGGTGTCTACTAAAAGTTGCCCTGGTTCTAAGGATAGATATTGTGCACCTAAACTCAGACCAAAACCCTAAGTTGAGAATGGCTAGTGTAAGGGTGTAACATAAAAATAATAGGGAAGTTGGTGATACAGAGAAACAACAACAACAACAACAACATTACCACAATTCCTCAAAGACTCCTGCCCATTGCGGGGTAAGGGAGGTCAGATGTACGTAGCCTAACCCCAATATTTAAAAACATAGCGCAACTATTTCCGAATGACCCATGATGAGCGTCAAAAGTTGCATTGACTAACTGCTACTTCACAATTGAAAGAAGCGCAGACAGTTTAAAAAGCCATTTTACTTTATTCCATCATACACCCAAAGCCAAAAAATAGTGAATGTTTGGCTCCATCCGAGATTGATGAAAAAGTTAGTGATACAGAGAAAAAAAGAAAAATCATGTACTAGGTGTAAGAAAAATAAGTGATGCATTAGTTGTGCGTTAAAAAAATGAAGTGTAAAAGCAAGGCAAAATTCTGAAAATGAAAAGAAAGCACCCAGAAAAGCTTGAAATAGGAGAAATAGGGAATGAGATGGAAAATAATAGTGTTGGTAGGGCAAAAGTATAGGAAAATGCAGTGTCAAAGAGGGCCTTTAGCCCCTATGTTCACAAAATACCACACCGAACCCCCCTAAGAATATGTTATAAGCATATAAAGTCCTAATGTGATCCTAGTCTAAGTAGTTGAAGGTCTTAATTAAAAGTATAGGGTCAACCCTATGGTATTTGGTATGATGCATGAATATCTTTGTGAGGGTGAATCATTTTTCATAGTCCAAAGTTAAATATAAATATAAGACTTTTTTCTATGAGGGTAGTTGCATTGTATTGATAACATCAGACTTATTCAGTGATTGTGGATTGTTGATAGTACCTAACTTGTCATAGTTTTGTTGTCACATACACTATTCTGTATTGGTATGCTAGATGGATATATGATTCTATTTTGCAAAAGTAGTGTGGGTATTAGAGTTTAAGATTAATGTAATGTATGCCATTAGGATAAGGTCTATGTGATACTGTATTACATATATAGATTTAATCTGTAGCTTAGAAACAAGCAATAATTTTATGTTGAGGGTGTTGATGTGATGCCAAAATATATTTTTATGCTTAAAACTTGGAATTTTATGTGTTCTAAATTTGATCTTAGTTTATTTTGTGTATTTTTGTGTTATATCTGCAGAATTCTATGGTTGTCCTTGATTTTAGGAAGAAATAAAGAAGTTGTTGATTATGATGCATTACGAGACCCTCCACGGGCCGTAGTAAATCACTCTATAGGAAATGAAGTGAATTTTGTGTATAATTCCAGTGAGGTCTGATTTTCTGAAGTTGATTCTACGAATATGCAGATGGGTCGTGGAATGATTTATGAGTCATAGAATATAGTTCGCATCTTGAGGATCAGAGATGAAAGGCTTTCTAAAGATTCAGCAGACGAAATACCCCTACGTGTTGGAAACCATTTTACGGATCATAGAGAGGTATCATAAACTTGAAGCGAGTTTTCTAGCAGCATTGTACAAGACCTTGATTATGGATCATAGAATGCAATACGACTCGTAGCTTGTTCATGAGGCATATAGACCCAGATTTCCTATAATATTTAGGACCTATATTTTAAATATTATAAATAGATTTTTAGGTTATTCTTCATAAATATTTTACATAGTACATAGAGAGCTCAACAATTAAAGTGCAAAAATAGTGAGATAACATTGGAAATTTTTGAGAAACACTTGTACTTAGATTTGATCTTTAATCTTGCGATTCTCTTTGAAGTTGGATTCGGTCATTCTTAATTCAATTATGTAAGTACTCTATTATCTTATCCCAATTCATAAGTATTGCATCTATACAAATTAGGAGTTACTAAATCCACAACTAGGGTTGTGGGAACCATGAAGGACTAAAAAGGTAAAATTGGATAATTCGTAATTCTGGGAATGTGTGCATGCATGTATTAGTTAATTCTCTTTGATTTACATATTTTCTTATGGTGGCCAACATTAGGACTTATCTAGTGTTACTAATTGGACCAAGGTAGTAATATATAGGAAAAGCAATTAATTAATAGGATTCGATTGATGTGTTCTCATCTAATCAACCGAACTGGGCAAAGGGGAGGTGGTAATGGGACTAATAGGTAAGGTTAGTAATGTACACTATGGAGATGGTCCACATCATGTAATAAAAGTCACCTCTTGCCTAGACCAAATGGTTCAATGAACTTAACTTAACGTTCTGCATTCTATACTCTAGAAAAGAATTAGGTTATCTAGTGATAATAAGTTACTACATCATGGGGAACACAATACCCTAGTTTCTCTCCACATTGATTTAACTCCTGTGTTAGTTAGATTTACTTTTTTACTAATTATTGCAAGCCTCCTCCCCCCTTTTGGAAAGTAAGTTGGTTAATAATTCAAGTTGTATTTATTGAATTCTCTGAAGTCTACGTATAACCTTAGTTAGGTTCTATACCTTGACAAGTACTGCTTAATCCTCAAAAATGAGATGTAACTTGGACGACATCACTAATGCATATATTTTTTCTACATGAACTAACCATATAGTGATCGGAGTTCCTTTCCATCCTCTTCATCCAGCTCTAGTGAAGATTTACTTTTGGTGAGTCATCCACTTCCCGGGAAAACATCCATTTACTTTCCTGCCTTATTTAGTATTTGTCTATTTCTTGATACTATCTTATGAGTGTGATCTTGGGATATATCTTGGGCCCCATTCTATTCATGATTAGTGGTGTCGTTGGATATGGTTATACTATGCACTTTTGAGCTTGACTCATTATGCTTTTGAATAATGAAAGGTTTCCCTTAGTCCTTTATACCCTTTTTATGTTAAATGCTTGTTGTGGAGATGAGACAAAAATCCTAAGTCCCTAATTGGCCCAAAGCATGAGTATACTTACCCGTCCCTTAATCTTGGCTTTTTATGTAATCCATGCTAATCCTATTCTCTACAACATCCCCATAAAGTGAATCCAAAGTCCTATTATTATTTACTACTCATTTAGTGTTTATTTAAGCTTCTGCTATCCAAGGATGTGCTATGCATGCTTAAGAAGGCTTGTTTTAGGTCCTTTCAAGTCCCCATTTGCTGTGTCATATCTTGGACATACGCTTGGGCTGTGACACCATGGAATACTTGAGACATATTTATAATCATTTACTCATAGTCTCAAAACATCATAACTTAGTTCTTGGAGTAGCTAAGAGATATCTTTTAACATCAAAGATAGAGGTATAATAGTTTTAACACGCATAACATATGTATTTGGCCATAGGAGTTCATCATAAAAGGATCTTGACATGTATTGTTAATCAAATTATGGTGGGTACATGCACATACTTCTTAAAACCATGTATTCTAAGAGAAATGACATGAGAGGAGTAAAATAAGATTACTTGAGACATTATTTCATATAACCCATCAAAAACATAATAAGACTTGTTAGGGTATCATTAAGCCCTCATAAAAATCCATCAATTTCAGATGTCATCTCAAAGAAATATAATGTACAAGGTAGAATACAAAAAATTAATTCATAATATCATTATATAAAAGAGCTCATAAATCATCGATAAATTTCTATAATCAATAAAATAAATGAGGGAAAAAGATTACTTGGGCTTTTTGGTGAAAATGTCACTACAAATTAAAACCCATGTACCTCGGTGTGATATGAATTGAAGAAATCTGACTTTGGAAGTAAAGAATACAACACCCTAGCTTGACCTCTTCTCTTCAAAGCTTGAAAGAACTTGGGAGTGTTTTAGGAGGGTGATTGATGCTCAATCCTACTACTGAAAGGAAGCAGGGACAATCGTCATCAACATATTTCCCAATAATAGAATCAGGGTCCAATCTCACAGGGAGTGGATGTTTCAGAGGTGAAGTATTTTGTTGAATTAGGTAATTGTCGGTCAAATTTGGAGATTTGGATTCAACAAACTACAACTATTTTCAGCAAAATTAATCAACAGACAGTGAGGTGTTGGCCATATGCAAGTATGGAATTAGATCAACAAATATAGTTCTAGATATTTGACTAATTGAGCTAAAAATGAGTGAATAGACTAGTATGTTGATAACCTTACTTCAATTATGACATTAAGGTACTTGATATGATTCAATTCGGATATTATATGTAGATCCCTATTGGAAAATTGTGGCCTGAGATATCACAACAAACCACCTAAACTTTATCCATTGAACACATGGGTATGGCATTCAGCTGAAACTACAAAATATGTCCAGCTAATATATCCATTCCATACTCTAATTACTTGGATTAAAGCAATAATTAGAGATCTGAAGTAAACCCCATGTTTGCAACCTTGAAATTATAATTGAAATTAAGCAATAGACAAAAATCTTCTCATATTAAAAATAATATAGCCAAAATATTAATAACCCAATATTAGAAATCAGAAACCCATACTATTTACACACCGCCAACATAGTGTTTAGCGACATTTGTTAGAAACTAAAGATTTAAGACTAATATATGCAACTTGGTTCATAGGTATCAAGGATTAGAAGAGGAAAGTTGATTGTAACAAGATAATCTCTACAAATTTGTGCCTCAACAAGCTTGAAACCCTCTCCCTTATACTTTTTGATTAAGAAGGTTTAAGTACCGTAAGCTCACTCTTTCTCTATCTTGAATTCTAAAGAGAATAATCTGTAAAATGTCCTTTTCCATAATTGCATAAATAGGCCATGCAAAGTTATTAAATTTCATGCATTAAATTGAAACTCGATAGTGAAGGTCGGCCATCGTTGAACACTCCTATGATGTGTCAAATGTGTACTTGACCACTTTCTGGTGTAGTCCTGTATGACCCTCACTATCTGCAATATTGGGCAATAATTCTCTTCTCCACAGACCATATTCGGTGATATGCTAAATTGCCTTTGATTTCACCCTTGTGGTGTTGATTCAGACGGATCTTCTTGCAGGAACTTGAGACTTAAATCCTATGTTGATAACTGACTTGTTGGCGATGTGCTGAATATGTCGGTGATACCACTTTTGTCCTCTTTTTTGTCCTTTTTTGTCTTTTTGAGTGTTGTCCTGTTGTGTACTTTTATCCCTATTTTAGGCACCATACATACATATTAGTTAGTAGTTGGAACAAAATAGCACATTGATGACAATATCTCTATCTATTATAAACCCAAAAATGAGCTTGAAGTATTTGCTTAAGCCTTTGCTTGCCCTCAAGTAAATAAAACATCAATCCAACTAATATCAAAGTTGACAAGCATGGACAAGGTGAGCAACACATACAAATCCATATTTTTATCCACCCTCAATCTTCCATAAACCACTCATGTGATATTGAAGACTCAAAAGGAAACTAAGGGGTAATCAAATCAGGCTACGATCATAGTCATTCAAGTAGCTATTGTTTGCTGCCTAAAACCATTACAATTTACCCTTATGCCAAAGAAGATCCTATACATATAAAAGTATAACACTATTGTAAAAGGATCTTTTCATTTCTCAGTCTTCCAATTGAGAAGTGGCATATAAGTTTTAACCTATAGGCTAGCCTGTATTCTCAATTTTAGTTCATTTCGTTTCATTTCGGGCCAGGAACTCAAAGGAATTTGTGTAAAGTTTGGTAGGATAGCATATGGGTATTTGTAGCACATCCCTTCTTGAACCCTACATATTTTTTTATGCTCAAGGATTCATTGATTTCCTCAGTTCTTTTTCTCTCCTGTTGATACCATTTTTGATTATGATCTTCCATCCTAGATGTATCCTTTTTTGCAATATTTTTCAACAAATAATTTGAGGGTCCTCTTTTGCGTCTTTTTGAGATCCACATTTTTAGTGTTTTCTGGACACTTCTTTTTAATCACTTTTAGGACTCCTCACCTTTTTTTCTTTTCCTTTTTCTTTCTTCAACTCTTGCATAGGAGATAACCCTCTCTTTCTACCAACACCCCTAACTTGGCTTTCGTCCATCACTTTATTCTTTTTAAGCTAAAGGATAGATTGCTAAGGAACAAGAAAGATTTATTTTTCATAAATTCATATCGAGGCTACATGATTACAAAAGAAAGGATTAAGACTCAAAAGGGTTTCACAAATGAATCAATTCATTCTCATTGGAGGTCAACATGGCTAAGGTGGACTTAAAAGAACCAAAGAAGGCCTAAGGTCCTTTCCAAATCTAGAATCAACTAAATAAGTCTTCAGGAAAAATGGGGCAAGTTCTAGATTTTGCAAAAAAAACATATTTTCAACAAAGTTCCTAATATCACAATGGAAAATTAGATTCTCATTCAAACAATGGCAACACACTCAAAACTCTAGATAATTGTATAGCGAAGCTCAATCATTCATATAGTCAATTAAAGATGCATCAAATCCATTCATATATTGATTTATCAAGAAAAAGACTAATTGGTAATTTATTACATGCTCTTCGTCCATGGCACCATGTGAATCAAAGATATTGAGTATCGAGACTTAGATTTCTAAGGACTAGAGACACGATATTTGCATTTGAATGACTTTTCATATATTCATAGTTTTTGCCTATAAAGGACTTCATTTGCAATCATTTGTCCATTCATTGAAAAAAAAATAGTAAAAATAAAAAGATAAATATTAATATATTATGATCCCAATTAAAATTATTTACATGGCAAAAATTAAAATTACCTGAAACCTATCCATCAACACGATTTAAAAGAAAACATTATCTCATCAAAACATGACCAAAACATTAGGCAATCATCATTAACAACAGAGCTAGGGAACTCCAAATGTCCATCACTCCCAAATAGAAAACATTATCCTCAATGTGCAAGGAGCAATAAAAATCAAGCAAAAAAGGAAGGAGTAAGTATTAGAATCCCATGCTCCGACTCAATCCTACTATGGTTGTAGAGTTGAAGAAGTGGTTATGGGGGCATCAATGCCCTCTTCCATCGGTGCACTTTCAAGATCAATCAATGGTCTCTCGGGATCTGGATCACATACACCAGATGTGCCTATCATGGATGTGTCTTGAAAAGATACCTTTTTCACTACTTTCATGATTGGGTCTTCCATCCATGCTAACTCCTCACGCTTCTCTTTGTTTGGATCCATTCCTAAGGCTTTTTTACCCATTTTGGGCATGCTTGTTGCCTTGGTTTGTTCACTACCTAGACTTCAAATATTGATATCCATCCTATCATCAGGAGTTGTATTTATGTCAACCCTAGATGGATCCTCCAATCCACCCCAAAACTTACTCAAATCAGCAGACCGAAAGGATGCCACCTCCGTCTTCAAGTAATTGATGTCAGCTTTTATGTCTAATGAGCTTTTATTTCCACCACTTGCCTTCACTTCATCGGTCACACTCTTCTTCAAGCTATCTAGTGCCTTTCCATGTTCCTCAATCATAAACTCAAGTCATTCCATCGTCAACTTGTGTGCCTCCATCAACTCCTGCTGCTTACCCTCAGTTTTAATATATGGCTTCAATGTTTTTTCTATGGCTACATCAATCAGCTTAGGCACAGATGATTCAACGCCAGTCTCATGGATATTCTCTGCTTTGGCCAATGAAACAATGTCATAAATGGCAACCTTAGTGTTCAAGGGTTTGTCATCTTTTTTGTGTGGCTCTGTCTCTGCTCAACAGTGTGGTTAAGAGCTGAAGGAGAATATAGAGTAGGTGATGAAGAAGGAATACCTATCTTGGGAGCCAGATCTATTGTGCCAAACTCGATGGCCTGTACATCAACAATCGGTGTCCTATCAATTGGCTTCTTCCATAGCCTATCCTCTTTATCCCTTCAAAACTCAGCATTTATTCACCGAATACTAGTGGATGTTGTTAGAGTGACCTCCACATCAGACTTTTTGATAGTGGGAACTCAAGTGTGTTTGCATAAGGCAGTGATATGGCTACAGAACATTAATGAGATGTGTTCTTATTTTTCCTTGGTGAAGGCCACCTCCATCCCTTTCCCTTATTTGATCTATAGACTCTGGTTGAGTCTAGGTTGGAGATACTACACTAGACTGGTTGGTAGAGTCCCAACACTCTTTAGATCATAGCCTAATTAAGGTTGATGAGAACCAGTGGTACTCTGCCAAGAATAACCTCTACCTCTACAAGTAATGTTCGTCGTAGTGCCATAGCCGAGGGTTCTAAGAGAGACACCACCACTTCTACTGCTACTATAGATGATAGACCCCCAGAGCATGGTGTAGATGAGAAGAGGGTCCCATTATTGCGGATACTGCACTAGAGGCCACTATTTCGCAGACTCCTATAGTGGGCGTGGTCTCTGTGTCAACCACTTCTATATAGGCCATGGCATAGTAGTTACCACTTGCTGAGATGCAGTTGACTTAACACTTTTAGTAGATTCTGCCATGGGTCCGGCAGGCTATCTCAAACTCAAAAGATCAAAGCTGGGCATTCACTATTTCTACTATTCAGGATCATATTTTTGTGGTGGATGCCCGTATTGATGCCTTTGAGGACAGGGTTTAGAAAACATTAGCCGAGACATAGCCTTTAGATTTTTCAACACTACAGTTAGAGATCCAATAGCTCTGGGCTGATATGACAGCATCACTAGTGACACCAGTCACATTACCAGAGATGACTTTTACAATGGCGATGTTGGATTTATTTTCCTCTAAGGAGACTACAACAACTTTCCTCAACAAGAAACCTTGCATAGATGAGGAGCTACAGAGCAGAAATGTACATGCAAAGCACTCAAAAGATGAGGAGAAGGATCTCGAGCGTGTATTGACAGAGTCAAAGAGTGAGGTGGAGATAAGATGAGCTTGAGAGGAGGATCAGTTGACGGGTATTGGCCCTTCCAAACAGAGTATCACCACTGAGCAGACTATGCTATAGGGAGAGTGTGGCTAGACTCAGCCACATACCGACGCTTAGTTGCCCAGGTATATTTTTGACCCATTATATTTAATTTTTACTTGATTTTGTATATTTGGAATAATGCATATCTTTTTTTGACAAGGTGTGGGTAATTATAGGCATCAGCGAAGTTCGAGTAGCTTATGGGCCATAATTACCCTAAATTTTTGTCCTGAGGTTTTCTCGACTATTTTTTTCCTTGTGGATATTTACTTTCTATTAAACTGACACATTTAGGATGTTTAGATAATATATGTAGTATATAGTACTAATACTTATGGCACATACTATGTTTTTGTGTTTTGTTTTGAAAAATGATACCCACCAAAAAATATTTATTAGTAGTTAGATGGTAACTATGCATATTTAGGTGTTTGACAATATCTGTTCTGATAAGTGAAGGTAAATTGAGGTAAGAAACATGATATGTGAGTCTTGTGTTGATAATATATGTTGTGCCATGTGAATGTGAGCTTATTTTGCTAGATTTATGCATTTTGCGCTAATTCACAACTTGCCCTATTACCCTAAGTTAGATTGTAGATTGAATGGATTAGGAATAGATCTTAGGCCTTTGTTCTTTAAATAGTCTACTTTAGCTTAAAATTACCAACCAAATGATGATTTATCTCTTGTTCCAAATATCTGAGTCTTACATGTACCAATTCTTTCAAAAAACCTAATTAGCCTAGCCATGTTTAGTGAAAATCCTAAAATTGGCCTTAATCTTTCCCTGAGCATTGTGAACCTTGATTGAGGCAAAAAACATAAGTTGAGGGTTGCTACCAAAAGTAATCCTGCTTTGTGGGAGAGATATTGTGTACTTCAATACAGTCTAGAAGCCTAAGTTGATGGTGGCTGGTGTAAGGGTAAAAGCACAAAAATAGGGGGGAGAGTTAGGAATGAAGAGAAAAAGAAAGAAAAATCATGTACTTGGTATAAGAAAAATAAAAGATTCCATAGATTGAGCTATAAAGCAAAAAGAAGCATAAAAACAAGAAGCTGAAAAATGAGAAGAAAGTACCTGGAAAAGCTTGAATAAGGAAAAAGGGAGAATAAGGTGAAAATAATAGTGTTGGTGGGGAAAGAGTGTAGAAAAATGCAGTTTCAAAGAGGGCTATTAGTTATTATTTTTCTAGAATATGATACCAAAGCCCTCTGAGCCTAGGTTACAAGCCCAGAAAGTCCTAAAGTCATCCTAGTCCAGATTGTTAAAGGTTTGAGTCATGATGATAGGACAAAGCCTATGGTTTTAGTCATTGTACATGAATATACTTTGTGAGAGTAAGTATTTTTGCTAGTCCAAAGATTAAACATGAAATCATCCTTGAGTGTTAAATATGGGACTTCTTTCTGTGAGGGCACTTGCATTGCCTTGTTAGTATTTGACTTGTTTAGTGATTGTGGACTAGAGAGAAAAGATAGTGAGATAACATCTATGGATAAATTTGATCTTGAAGCTTGTTATTCTCATTCTTCTTGGATTTTCTTGATATTAATTCATTTAGATAGGTGTTTAATTATATTTTCTCAATTCATAATTTCTTCATCTACCCATAGCATGACTAGCTAAATTAACATCTAGGGATGTAAGAACAATGATGAATTAGCTTAGTAAACCCAGGGTAATTTTCAATTAATGGAATGGGTATATGCATGTATTTAATCAATTCTTTTCATTTTGTATATTTTAAAAATAGCGGCCAATATTAGAACCTGCCTAGTGTTAGTGACTGGACCAAGTTAGTTATGAATAGGAGAAGAGATTGATTAACAGGATTTGATAGATGTGTTCTCAATTACTCAACCGAACTGGGCCAAGGTGATGTTGTAATGGGACTCATAGGTAATGGTTAGTATTGCACCCTATGGAGATGGGCCATGTCATATAGTGAAATTCGCCTCTCGTCTTTGACAAAAGGGCTTGATGAACTTAAAATACTATCCTACATGCCATACACTAGTCAAGAATTAGGTTATCCGATGATACTAAGTTGGGGAGTCATGGAGAACACAATACCCTAGTTTCTCTCAATTATTGATTATCTCTCATGATAGTTAGTTTGATTTACTTTCTTATTGATTGATTACCCCACTTTGGAAAATTGAGTTGGTTAACTACATTAATTGCGTATTGGTGAATATTTCTTGAGTCTAAGTATTCCCCGTGGGTTCGACCCTAACCATATTTAGGTTTTATATCTTGAGAGCGACTATTTTATCCTCTAAAAAGGGGTGTAACTTGGACAACATCAGAGCTCATAACAAACAAATCCATATCAAACAATACCTTTAACACGAATCGAACAAGGATCATCATATCTCCAAGCTTACCCTCAAAATAAAGTTACTCACAATAGACATGTCTTAATAAGGCATAAAAGTAAGTGGATATTGTCCATAAAATGGAGGACTCACCAATGGCAATATTTAACTACAGTATCTTTCCACGTGGAGGAGGAGGATTAATAGGAGCTCTAACTGCTACATGGTTAGGTCATATAGGCAAACATTATGCATTAAAACTTGGAATGTACTAAGTATAAAGGGTGAAATGCATCAAGGAAACATTGTCTGTAAATTAACACTATGCGTAATCATAGTCAACGAATATAAGATTAATATGACATGAATGATCAATGCCTTAATCAAATACATACATGAGGATAGCCAAATCATAAATCATATTATACTTACTTGGTAAGGTACCATGATCAACGAATAAGACCAAGCAAACTACTACATGGAATCTCGATGTTAACTCTACCCAGAATGAAGGAATGGTCTTCACCTTATAGGAACCTCCCTTTTTGGAAAGCACTTTAGAAACACCTTACCGGAATAATGTCCTTTTTGGTCACCTTACAAAACTCTACCATTTTTTGTTACTCATAAGATAAGAGTCTTATGGGAACACCACCCTTTATATATAATAGAAAGTAGAAGCCTTACAGGAACACCACCCCTTTTTGGATATTAACTGACATGTACCGTACAAGGACTCCCTTTTTCGGTTAGTCATTCCATAAGCAATTCACAAACCTATGGTGGTAACATAGTTAAGGGAAAATTGTTACCTACCAAGGTCCACTCGGTGCTAGGACACAATCTCCAAAGAATAGTCAAATCATAGAGGTAGTAATAATATGCTTAATCACATTATAACTCAATGTTATCAAAGAGTAGCTCATCAAAATCAAAGCTTCCTTTATCAAAGATTGGACTTCATATCATATATATAATAACCTTCACAATATTCTCATAGCTGATGGCATACATAATAGCCCTTTTTAATATTCACAATATTCATAGTTCACAAGTCTTGTCATAAGGTCTTTATCAACATAGGAACATTAGAACACATCTTTAGTCAAAACATGGTGGGTATGTACATAGGCTCAAAATCATACAAATTCCAAGGTTATTACGATATGAGGAAAGTAGACAAATTCTTTATAAATCATACAAAATAACCCGCCATTACAACATAGAGCTTAGTTAGGGTGTCATGAGACCCCCTCACTTAAATCATAGATTCACATGGCATTTCCATGCAAAATAATGTACAAAGATAGAATAGTATAAATTTCTCCATAATATCAATATATTTAAGTGCTTATAATATTTTCACAAATATTCATAACTTGAAAATAGATGAAGGAGAAAAATAGTTGAGCTTTGTGGAGCAAGGACTCCACAAATAAAAAACCACACTCCTTGGTGTGATCTAGTGGAGGAAATCCAATTTTAGAAGTGCAGAAACTAAAACCCTAGCTTGAACTCTTCTCTTGAAAGCCTTGACAAACTTGAGAGTGTTTGAGGAGTTAGACTTAGGGTCTTTTGAGAATGACTTAAAGTGGAGTAGTTTAGGATTGTTTTAAGCCTAAAAAGGGGTTTGTTGAGGTCTTAAAGAGCGTTACAATAGTAGGAACAGTCTAATTTTCCTTTTCTGAAAACTTCACGGATAAAACCATGAGATCCCATTACGAGTCATGGCCCAGTCCATGGATGTAGAAGGGGGTCTAGTTTGGTAACTTTTGGGACCATTAGAAACTCTCTTTGATTTTTAGTCCACGATGTGACTTACGGCCTGTCAATTAATGTACGATCCATACTAGTAACTTGTACCCTATACTTCAGAAAATCACTTTCCCACCAAGTCTACCCTTTATTCTATGAGCATAAGCTATGGCTCATGTAATATCATATAGCCTGTATACCCCTTCGTGAAAGTCACTAATACTTAGAAAATTTCAAGTCATCATTTCTTTTGCACTTTTAGTCCGCCCACATATGGGGCCTTACATTGTCTCACCCTAGGAAACATTCATCCCTAAATGTGTTAAATGTAGGCTCTACAATATAGAGTACATGCATCATATGCAAAATACAACATATGCATCATGAACTTTTTTTCTAACTATGCTTCAAATAATGATTTACCATACATCATCAAAATCACATAATTATGCATAAATGCCATGAAGTGGCATGTAGGGAGTGTTCTTAAATAGGAAATTCATAGTACCTAAATTTTTATTGTAGTGGAAGAGAAAGGGGCATCGCTTCTTCATGTCTACTTCGGCTTCCCAAGTGGAACTTTTGACTTATTGGTTCCTCCAAAGGACTTTGATGGACGTTATATCCTTGTTTCTCAACGTCTTCACTTGCTTATCCAATATATCCACCTAAGGGCACAATGGAATTTGGGTCTACCTTATAATCCAAATTTTCTTGAACATTTACCACATCTAAGGCCACAACGGAATTTAGGTCTCCAACACACTTTCTCAGCATAAAGACACGAAAGACCAGATAAACTATGCTCATCTCAATAGGCAACTCCAATTCGTATAAAATTTTATCAACATGTATAAAAATCTAATAAGGCCCTATATACCTAGGGCTTAACATCCCATTCCTGCCAAAATAGACAACATCCTTCATTGGAAAAACCTTCAAGTACACCCAATTCATGGTTTCTTCTTCTAGTTTCAGCATAGGACTTTTGCCTACTTTAAGCCATCTTTAGTCTTTCCCTTATCAACATCACCTTGTCTAAGGCTTCGATGACCAAATTTGGACATAATAAGGCTATCTCCCCCACTTCAAACCACCCGAACTGTATCTAGATTACCTACCATAAAAAATATCAAAGCTAGTGATTCCAATGCTAGAGTAATAGCTTTATTATAAGCAAACTCAATAAGTAGAAGATGCTCATGCCAACTACCTTTAAACTCCACGACACAAGCCCTAAGAATATCCTTAAGAGTTTGAATAGTCCTTTCGGCTTGACCATCCATTTGTCGATTAAAGGTTGTGCTAAGCTTAACTTTACTTCCTAAACCTCTGTAGAAATATCTCTAAACGTGTGATGTGAATTGACAACCATGACCAAAAATAATAGAAAATAGAATCATATGCAATCTAACCTACTCATGAATATATAATTTGGCACAATCTTTGGCACTATAAATCATTTAACTGCTAGGAAGTGACCCAATTTCATCAATTTATCAACAATAACACAAAGAGCATGAAAATGCCTCTTAGTCTTAGGCAAGCCAATCACAAAATCCATGTTGATTTCATCCCACTTCTAAGTAAGAATCTCTATATCATGGGCTAGGCCGCCCGACCTTTGATGTTCATCTTTGACTTGTTGGCAATTGTGACAATCCATAACAAACTTGGTAATATCTCTTTTCATACCACCCCACCAATACACTTCCCTTAAATATCTATACATCTTTGTAGAACCTGGATGAATTGAATAAGATGAATTATGTGCCTCTTTCAAAACCAAGTCTCTCAACCCGTCAACATTGGGCACACAAAATTGACCATGGTATCTAAGGACACCATCTCTCTCTAGGGAGAAAACCTCCACCTTGCCATCCATTACCAAATCCTTTAATTTTGGCATTGCAAGGTCAAGGTCTTGTTATAATTTGACCTCTTCACTCAAGGATAAAATAGAACAATTTAAAATCACCACACCTCCATTTTCAATCTCATCTAACCTAACTAGCTATCTACCCAAATGGTGAACTTCTCTTGCCAATTCCTTCTTACAATCATCAATATGAGCCATACTCTCCAAGAAAAATCTACTTAGAGCATTAGTAACAATACTAGCCTTGCATGAATGATAATGCACTCTCATGTCATAATCTTTAAGGAGTTCCAACCATCGACTTTACCTAAAATTAAGATCTTTTTAGGTAAACATGTATTGGAGAATCTTATGGCCGGGGAACACATCAACATGGACCCCATTAAATAGTGATGCCAGATTTCAAAGCAAAAACCATGACTGATAGTTTAAGATCATGAGTGGAATAATTATGCTCATGCACCTTTAATTGCTAGAAGCATAAGCAATAACCTTGCCACTTTGCATCAATAAACACCTCAGTATGATTCTTAAAGCATCATGGTAATCCACAATCCCTTCTAATACTTCCAGTAAGTCTAAGATAGGAGCGGATGTAAGCTTGTTGTTAAAATTTTGAAAAGACCTTTCTCTTTCCTCGGTTAACACAAATTTAGACTTCTATTAAGTCAACCTTTTCAAAAGAGAAGCAATTGAAGAAAAACTCTCAACAAATCTCCAGTAGTACCCTACAAAGCCCATGAAACTCCTAATGTCCAATGGAGTCAAAAACCCAGGCCAAGTTGTCACCACATTTGTCCTTTTAGGATGTACTTTAATCCTATCGCTCGGCACAACATGCCCTACGAATACAACTTCCTTCAACAAAAGTTCATATTTGTTGAACTTGGCAAATAATTTTTCTTCCCTCGAGAGTTGCAACACTACCCTTAAATACTTCACATGTTCCTCTTCAATATGATAGAAAATCAAGATATGATCAATGAATACCACTACAAACATATCAAGGTAGGGTTTAAAGACCCTATTAATGAGATCCATAAACAACGTCGGAGCATTAGTCAGGCCAAAGAACATCACCACAAACTTAAAATAGACATATCTTGTACAAAATGGAATGTTTGGGATGTCATACTCCTTCACCCTCAGTTAATGATACCTAAATGGAAGGTAAATCTTTGAGAAGTGAATAACCCTTTGAAGTTGATCAAATAGGTCATCTATGCTTGAAAAGGATACTTGTTCTTTATGGTGACCTTGTTGAGTTTCCCGTAGTCAATGTACATTCTATGTGACCCATGTTTCTTTTTTAGAAATAACACTAGTGTACCCCAAGGTGATTTTCTAGGCCTAATAAATCCCTTCTCTGATACATCCTTCAATTGATCTTTCAACTCCTTCAACTCAACCACGACCATATTGTAAGGATGAATAAAAATAGGTTGAGTGTTAGGGAAGAGTTCTATGTAATGCTGCTCAACTCGGATACTAAAAGGAATTAAGGATAGTCGTCATCAACATAATAACCAAACTGAGAGGTTAGAGTTGAATCCCACAGGGAATAGTGATTCACAAATAGAAGTGGTTCATTGGACTAAGAAATTGTAGGATCTGGGGGTTTGCAATAATGAAAAGAAGGATACAAACTACTTAATATCTAATTAACAAATTGATAAACAAGTTAGGGAAGATATTGGGGATGTGCAAATAAGGGAACTAATCTACTAGATGGGTATAAATATTTAACTAATTAAGTTGATAATGAGTTAATAGGCTAGGTTTCTTGTAACCCTTGTGATCAGCTACAACACATGAGTGTTTCATATGAGCTAATTAAGATATAATATGTGGATTACCGAGGACCGCTTGGCTTAAGAAGTGTCAGTAAAATTGCTAATACCTTTTCCATTGAATCCGTAGCAATGGACTTCAACTGAAAGCCCGAAAGGTTTTCTGCCATTACATTCATTCCATACTCTAATAGTTCTGATTAAAGAATTAATTAGAGAGATCTAAATTAGACCTTAAGTTTCTAACCTTGAAATTATACATTAAAAATAGTAATTGATTTAAATTCACTTAATTTAGCTGCAAATAAGTCAAAATATCAAAGACCCAATAAATAAATCAAGACTCATATCAATAGCATACCCCCAACATAGTGATTTTGGCCGCACATACTAGAAATTAGAGATATAATACCAAAAATAGTAGCTGAATTCAAGGGTAACAAGATTTAAAAGAGAATAGTTAATTATCGCAAGCCAATCTCCTTAAGTTTTGCTTGCCTAAAACTTGAAAATCGTATTAACCCTTGTACTCTAAAGAAGGAATATTCTATGTACTACTCGCTCTGTAAAAATAAGAAGAATGATATGATATGTACAATATCCTTTCTAAATTTTTAAAATAGTCCATGCAAAAGTGTGAGAGCTTATACTATAATTTCCATTCAACAATCAAGGTTAGCCATCACTAAGTACTTTGGCAATGCACTGAATGTGCACTTAACTATTTTCCTCTGCATCCTCTTAAGGCTTATTTCTTTACAACATTGAGTAATGGATATTGCAAGGACCTGAACATTATATGACCCTAATGGATCTTAGAATTTAGTTATAAAAAGTGTATAACTAGGGTGACACTTCATGGAAGCCTCCAGGGGTCGTGTGGCTCACCACGGGCCTTGTGGAGGTTCCTTGAGGTGGTTTAAGTCCTAATATGTTAAATTGCATAAGTATTATGAATATTTAAATATACATTATCCCCTTAAAATTTGATTTAAGTATGAGTAATCTAAATTTTGATTTGAATGTGGGTTTTACTTATGGATTTACTTGAATTTCATATTTTATTATTGATTTTAGATTAAATATCTATTACCCATATTATTCTCACATAATTCATGACATATGCATTCACGAGCATTGGATTTTATGAAGATTATGAAGTATGTTAAACCCAATTTTGTTTATGCATATGATATTGATAAAATAATAGTTATAGCAAGAAGGTAATCACATAAATTTATTATATGTCTCTTTAAGCATATTAGGTGTTTACACCATATGGATATATGTGCATGAGCTATTTCTATGTAAGAAAACTATGATTTGAATAATAATTTGGCTTTTTTTCCTAAGAATGAATGATTACGATGAATGTTTGGCTTTTAAGCCAAAGTGTGCATTGAAATGACTTGTGCCTCTTGCGGTATGTTAACTTAGCACTAAATGGATTTTGGGCATTAGGACTATTCCTAGGGGTCCTCTCCCTTTCTTCAAACTATGTGCCAACATAGGTATATGGTAGTCATTACTAAAAAGACTGGGTAATAAGGAACGTTTCACATTTTATATGATATGGAAATTCTTCCAAAAAGACGTGGTCGTAAGGAAGGTGTCCATCACACCGAAGAGATAGGGTCGTAAGGTGTGATGTAGATTCTCTTGGCAAGTAATCATCTTATACTAAGGGGATGTCAAGATCGAACAAATTCATGTAATAGCTTGCATGAGTTTGAGATGTCGATTATGGTCACATCCCCTCTATATATGAGCATTCATGCATATCATGCATCATGAATTTTATCTTTCTATCTATATTATGTGCCCTTATCATCTAACATTAAATGCAAGTTTGGTAAGTCATGTGCATTGTATGTCTGCATTCTTAGTACATTCACACATATTAATGCATAATTTTTGCCTATATGATCTAACCATGTAGGGACCAAGGACTACCTTCGTCCACCATTCGATGACTAGATTGGATCCTGGGATACGTTTTGTGGTGAGTCCTATCTTCCAAGGACATGCTACCCTCCTTCTACCTATGGTGCTTTTGTTTATGTTATTTACTTGAGGGTAAGCCCAGGACATGTCTTAGCCCCCATCCTATCTTATGACTAGAGGTGTTGTTGGATATCTTGTAGACTCTTTTATGGTTATATAGTATATGTTGTATTTGGAGATTATGGTTATGATTAGGTCTACATATCGGATATGATTTTAAATTGATTATGAGCATTATGAAATGATCCTATGAGATGATGCTAAAGATCCGTAGTCCCACTTTGCCTTCATAGAGTGAGTCATACTTACCCTCCTCTTTATTCTTTATGTGCTACGTGTTATGTGAATCTATGTTAATAGATATACCTAGCACATCCCCAAAGTGTGATTGCAAATTTTTCATCCCTTAAAACTATGTGTTACTATTTCATATTTGCTTTTAAAGCGATGATGTGTGAGTGGATGCTATGAGGCTTGTTTGGGAACCCTTGGGTTCCTATTCACCATGTCATTCATACGCCCTGGTTACGGTTCATGACAACCTTGGTATTAGAGCACTACGTTTGCAAATGATCATCGAAGTCCAACATGTTGCGTCAAGTAGAGTCTTATTTATTGGTATAAAGCACACCGTGCCTGTGAGTAGTAGGCTATGATGGTGTTGTAAGAATTCTCTCACTTTTTTATGTCTTATATAATGCTTTGGATCATACATTATGGTTTATTTATATTGATGATGTCCTTGCTACATTATAGAAGATGCCTTCACGAAGAGCTCCCCAACCAAGACCAGCCTCGGCTAATGAGGACTAAGTTTCTCAAGGGCCTATGGAAGAGCCTATCGCTAATGGCTAATTCCTTATGGGTTTTGCTTGCCCAAGTAGTGGCTACTCAGCCTAGATAGGCTAATCTTCCTCTTTGTGATCCCACTACGACTTCTAAAGTGAGAGATTTCACTTAGATGAATTATCTAGAGTTTTATAGGTCAAAGGATGATTAAAAGTTCGTTGATCATCTCTTTATGGTGTTGACTGTTATGGGGGTGACTTCTGAGGAGAAGACTAAGTAGGACGCATATCGGTTGAAAGATATGGCTCAAGTATGGTATACTCAATGGCTGATAGAGAGGGTTTGTGGTAATATTCTTAGTTGGAAAGAGTTCGAGTTTGCATTTTTAGATTATTCCATCCCACTTGAACTTAGGGAAGCTAAGATAATAGAATTCATTAACCTCAAATAGGGTAGAATGAGTGTGAGGGATTATGCCGTTAAGTTCACTAAGCTCTCAAAATATACTCCTAAGCTTATGGATGACCTCCATGTAAGAATTAACAAGTTTATTTCTGGTGTCTCTGATTTGGTTATGAAGAAATATCATATGGCTAAGCTTATTAGGGATATGGACATCTCCAGGCTCATGATATATGCTGAACTTATTAAGGGAGAAAATCTTAAGGAGAAGAGGGTGAATGATTCCAAGAGGTCCTATTATGATGGTGGGTTCTCTAACTCCAAGGGTGGTGGTTTTGGTCACTTCTAACAAGGCCAAGGTTCTAATGCAAGGGTTTTCAATGCTAAGGTGCCTCCTCCCAAAGCATTGGTTAGTGGTGGGCCATTATTTACTTGGTATGACAAGTGCGGGAAGAATCACACGGATGCTTATTAGACATGTTTTAGGTGTGGTGATAAGAAACACAAGATAGCTAATTATCTTAAAGTTGATCAGAAAGGTCAAGGTCAAGTGGCTTAAGGTGGTTAAGGCCAGCAATGATCTCCCTATGGTGGTGCCCTAAGAAACAACAGGTTTTATGGTTTGTATGTTCGTCAGAAAGTTAAGGAGACTCCAGATATTGTGAATGGTTTGTTAAAAGTCTTTAGTTTTGATGCTTATTCTTTGCTTGTTCTAGGTGCTAATTTGTCTTTTATAACTCATTTGCTGGCTGCTATGTTTGGTTTGAGTCCTGATATCTTGAGAGAGCCTTTTTCAGTCTATACTATCATAGAGTGAATCGATTAGTGCTCATAGAATTTATTGGGGTTGTCCCATTTATGTTTTGCAGAAGGTCTTCCCGTGTGATACTGTGGAACTTGAATGTTTGATTTTTATGTTATTCTCTGGATTGATTAGTTGTATGATTCTTATGCTTCTATAGATTGTAGAACTCAGAAAGTCAAGTTCTATTTCCAGATGAGCCCGGTCTTATATTAAAGGGTAGTGACTCTACTATGAAGGGTCTGTTTATTTCCTACCTTAAGGCCTGAAAGATTACAGGGGTTAAAGATATGGAATCTATGTCACCTAGTCTTGAATCGGTTCCAGTGGTGAATGAGTATCCT
>JAOTQJ010146472.1:0-34281 GCA_025642045.1 Solanum sejunctum | reverse complement strand
ACCACTTGGACCAATCAAAGGAGTCCATATACACTTGACCCCACATCAAATTATAATTAAGCACCAAACTTAGAAGACATGTTACATTCGGTCCCAAACTTTCTTAAATCGAGCCAATTAAGGACTTTCGGGGTTTAAGTTAAGTGACGGGTCCTAACACATTACACACAAAGGATACTTGGAGAAGAAGTCTATGTTGCATTTTTCATCCAAGTACACTTGCACTGCCCACATTGTTGTGTATGTGCATTGATGGGGATTCATTTGTGACCTTATATTGCAGAAGTATTTTAGTAGTCATTGTATCAACCCTATTTGTGATGCAATAGTCTCAGCCAATCCCTCGAATCCTATTTTCGGGTCGAATATAACTTCTTCAATTTTATAATTCACATAGTGATCTGCGTATATACATCGATGGATGCAAAATGGAACTCAAAAATCAAATTTTTGCATTTAAAAAACATACATTTCAGACAATAAGTAACAAGAATCATATATAAAACAACAATAAAACCCAAAAAACCACCACTTCCGGATAACAAACCATGAAAATGTTTTAATAACAATAACCATAAATATCTACGACATGTTAATATACTACTTTAAACCAAATATAGATAACGCAGTACATTAATCAGATAAATTTATACAAAAATGATAGACAACCTATGTCAAACTTTCTACTGAGAACAATTAACAAGAAGTAACAAGAACCATACATAACAAGAACATACACAAAACAAATACAAAATCCAAAAAACGATTACTTCCTAACAACATACCATGAACAATAACTATGAATTTCTAAGGCATGTTCATACACTACTTTAAACCAAACATAGATAACCTACTACTTTAATCAAAGAAATTTATACAAACATCATACAAACCCTAGATCAACTTTCTACTAATACAAAGACTTAAAGAAAATCAACAATTATATTTTTGTATGAACAAGGAAACCAAACCTGATGCATCTCATGTTTCGTCATGGTGAACCAAAATGGAGGCACAATCCATACTCAAATTGGACCAACCAAAACCTTAATGTATATACCTGTTTTTTTTTTGTAAAAATCTTTGTTTTTTCTTACTTTGAACAACATTTCATTAACCAAACTTTTTCTTCATAAAAAATAACTAATGGACTAAAAATAAGACGCCTCATACATTTCTTATTTTTGTAGTATTTTTATCCCACTCATTAAACTACGTATAATATAAAGTTACCAACTATTTAGTATACTTTCTCCAAAATAAAGTACAAGAATTTATTACATTGATTGACCCCACTTATTATACCTTTTGTTTTTATATTTTTTCATTTACCTCTCTCCTATTAGCATTTATTGATTTCAAAAGATTACATAAGCTTTTTGCCCATATATTTTTTTTTATTCTCATCTTTTCTCCACAATATAAAATGACTTTGTATAGTTTGGTAATTAATGTTGATATTTATTGATAAATTCACTTTTATGACACAAAAAGGTAATTTTGGCTCTTAAAATGTATAGTATTGAAATTTTTCCATAAATGAAATAGCAAACAAAATAAGAAAATGAGTAAATCATGTAAAGCTTTAGGCTTTGATGATGTCATGAGCACTGGATCAGGAGATATATGTCTTAGCTTCGATAACGATAGTGGGTGTACAACCAAAGGATGTGGTGCCGTAGATGGAGTTGTACCTCCGTTAACTAGAGGTCTCATGTTCGAATCTTGGGTATAGAAAAATGTTTTGGTAGGAAATGCTCCCCCAAATAGGTTACTGTCATGACCCAAGCTAGATCTTAGACGTAAACTAAGATTGGACTCCGAAGGACCCCAACCAAGCCATCTAAGTGTATCATCAAGCATTCCTAAGGTGATAAAAACATTAATCACAAATTATAAGGGGAAAGGTTATTGGCCTCATATCAACATCACAAGAGAAAGAACTATTTAGTCCTAAAAAGATATAGACCATAGACTCGTAACACATCGTCCAAACATGCTTGTAAACAAAATATAGCATAGCGGGGGGGGGGGGGGGGGAATGGACCTATTCCTAACTCACCCTCAAAAGTAATGAAATGACATAGTCTCCAAATACAAGTGAAACCAAACAACAAAACATAGGTAGAACATCATTGGGCTTGCCCTTAAAGCATGAGAGCTCACCACAAAGTCTTCAATAGCCTTTACAAGATCACCTCAAAAAGAAAGAGGACAGTACTAGGCCCTACATTTTTAATATGTAGGCAAAATATGTGTTAGTACATTGGAATGTATTAAGTGTGTGAGCTGCGCATTATGTACATAGATATAGATACATGAACATGGATAGCATGATGTATGAATCAAGAGATGTAAGACTATAATAACACATGCATCAAGTAAAACAGTAAGTAAAACATGATCATAAGTTATGGTCTAGACATCAAAATCTTTAAAGGCTCAAAGTAACAAACTGGACCATGTTCTGCTTAAGTTCCCACCGACCACCAGGCTCCGTTTTAAGGAAATAGCTAGTGACATTAGTAATAAGTAACATATACCTATTTATGACAAATGTCCATAATCGATAATAAGATCATGGAGGCTATAACATAGAATTCAATGTAACTCCTCCCATTGAGAAAAAAAGAGTCTATTTGCCAAGGTAGAACTTGGTGTAATAGTCAACAATCAATGGCTAAAGGTGGATCCATTACCCAAGCCTAAAAGGATTCCTATGGTGGCACATAGTTAATGAGGCAAGAGATTACTATTAGGATATCCTAATCGAACCCCACCTGAGGAACCATTTAGTGATAGGTCAAATATCATGGAATATTAATAAACATAATCATATGCATACATATTCATAAGCTTTGAAATATAACTTCATTTTCATAAGAGTAGCTCCAGTGTGAATTGTCCTTTTACAAGATATAAACTTTATCTTCATTCAAGTGATAATTGTCCTTTTACCAGATGTAAACTTCAGTAGTAGGTGAGAATTGTCCTTTCACCCACACTCATTTATCATTCTTTCATTCATCAATCATTTCTCTTTCAAGAGACTTCATAAAATATCACTGCATAACTTTGCATAACTTTGAAAAGAAGCACTTATCATTCATGATTATTGTTCAACATAGACTAGAAACATGGTGCGGATTTAACTTCAAATCAACTTTTAAATATGTAAATTAATAAAATTCATGTATAATTATAATAGAAATCATCAACTGAAATTATAATTATAAAAATCCACATTAGTCATCATGAACCCTAGAAAGCTTTGTAGATAAATTATTTGAAAATCATAGTAGTTGTGCAATTAGATAATAATTCATGCTTAATTGAGTAAACAGATCATAATTGAAGAATGATTCATGAAAATGGACGAGAATTGAACAAGATCCATTATGGAGTCATGAACCCTACATAGAATTCAAAGAGAATTCACGGAAAAATAATCAATTTTGTGTAATTTACATGAATTCATATTAGGGTATATCAATATTCAAAATCTAAATTATAATTAAAGAAATTGAGAAGACCTATAAATTTACATACTTGAAATTAGATGAAAAATTGAGAAATTGAAGGAGCTCCACAGAAGAAAGGATTCCATGGATGAAAACTCACATACCTTAAGTGATTGTCTTAGAAAATTTGATGAAAATGGAGTATTTGATTTGATCTTCAACGGACACTTACTTGAAGAAGAAGAAAATCTTAAGAGTAGTTTTCTAGAGAGATAATTTTTGTAATATCTAAATTGTAGAAAAATAGAGTCGATCTAGACGTTAAAGGCAATTTATATAATAGAATATAGTCCCAAAAAATCATCCAAATTCACTTAATGATGTTTAGAAAATCTAATGTTCTCACTTAATGTTGAATTTGTACGGAAGAATTTGACCTATCATGAAACAAGATGAGAAGATATTTCATAATTAGTTATTTTTGTTGAAGTACAAATTTTTGCCAGATTTGACTAAGGAAAGAATTTGAACTCTCTTGGAACCGCTCTGTGATGCCCACTTATCGCGGACCCTACTAGATAAGCAAATTTTCTCAAATTTTTTTTTTGCGATCCACTTGTCCTAAAAATTTACCACGGTCATTTTCTATTATTTTATCTTATAATATCATATTCTAACCTCCAAAACTCTTGAGGTATTATAATACCTCCTCCTTGGGAACAGTCGTCCTCATAGGATATGGCTAGCTGGATAGAGTAGAGTTTGTAACAAGCAATCTATTAAGAATGCAATAATACAACTTTAAAACATCTTCAGATTTATTTTTCATGAGTATGAATGCATGTAAGATGACATAGAGAGATTGACACTTAGAAATTTGGAGGGACTAAGCATGAGTAACTAAGTATCTTGGGCTTAAGGGAAGGAAAAGAGGTAAGGATATCATTTCATCATGTATGTTTCCACTTTCCATGTTGCATTCTCAACTTGTTGATTTTTCCATAAAACTTTAACGAATGCAACTTTCTTGATTCTCAATCTTTTGACTTGATGGTCCAAAATCTCAACCGAAACTTCTTCATAAGTTAAATTTTTCTCAATGCTCATGTCATCCAATGGTACAATGACATTCAGGACACTAACATATTTTCTCACATTGACATAAGGAATACCGAATGGATCATAAATAATTCCATTAACAAATTCAATTTATAAGCTACTTTACCAAACTGCTTAAAAACCCTATACAACCTTACATATCTAAGGCTTAATTTTTTTGAAAAAAAATCCATTTCTAAAAGAATAGAGTGAATGAGAGAGATAACCAAAATAAGCTACTCCCTTTATGGAGGACTCATTGAGATAAAATCAATCATCCACATTGAATTCAAGATTCTTTTTTCTAATATTGAAATATGACTTTTGGCGACTTTGGGCAATCTTTAACCTTTCTTTTATAAGTCTCACTTTCTCCATAATCTTAATTATTAAATCGGGACCAACTAATTCCATCTCACCAACTTTAAACCATCCCACCAGAGACCTATACCATCACTCATACAGAGCCTCAAAAGGTGTCATCTCAATGCTTGAGTGATAACTATTGTTGAATGAAAATTCTATCAAAGGTAGATGATTATCCCATTTTCCCTTGAAGTCAAGTACTTATGACCTCAACATATCTTCCAACATTTGGATTGTTCTCTTGGCCTGTCTATTGGTTTAAGGATGAAATAGGATACTTAACTTTACATTGATACCAAGACACTTTTAAAAGGACTTCTAAAAGTGTGAAGTAATTGAATACTATGATCCAAAATGATTGATAATAACACATCATGTAGCCTCACCGATTCTCAAATATATAACTTGGCATAATCCTTGACAGTATGAGATGTCTTAATTAGTAGAAATAGAGCTAATTTAGTCATTTTATCCACTACCATTCAAATTGAGTCATGTAGATTACATATACGAGGTAAATCAGTCACAAAATCCATATTCACATCCTCCCACTTCCAAGTAGAAATCTCAATGTCTTAGATTAAATCTCCCTGTCTGATGTTTGACCTTTATTTGTTGGAAATTTGGACATTCTGTCACATACATTGATATATTTTTCTTCATATCATTCCACCAATACATTTATCCAAAGTCTCTATACATTTTGGTCAATTCGGGGTGAATAAAATACCATGAGTTATAGTCTTAATCCAATATCATCTCCCTCAGGCTTAACATTTGGAACACACAACTGGCCCTACTAACAAAGTACCCCATCTTCACCTTAGTAAAAACCTCAACCTTCTTATCCACCACTAACTTCTTTAACTCCACTAATATTGGATCCATATTTTGTGTTTCCTTTACCTTTGCCACTAATGATGATTCTGCTCTATTGTGCACAAGAATACCACACAAATATGAATCACTCATCCTTATACCTAACTGGGTCAATTGGTGTACATCCTTAACTAAATCTTTATTTTTGTTATCAACATAGGTGGTACTACTCATAGACACCCTACTAAATGCATTGACCACAATATTTGCTTAACTCGGGTGATATAATATACTCATGTCATAGTTATTAAATAGTTCTAGCCACCTTCTTTGCCTAAGGTTCAAGTCCCTTTAGCTGAACATGTATTGTAAGCTCTTGTGATCGATAAATATATGCACATGAACCCTATAAATATAGTGACACCTTATTTTCAGTACAAATACAATCGCTGCCAATTCATGCACATTTAATTGCCTTAAAGCATATGCTATAACTTTGGCATGTTGCATCAGACACAATATAGTCTCACACATGAGGCATAACAATAAATAATAAATTCATCTGAACCTTCCGCTAATATCAAATTAGGGATTGAAGTAAAATGGTCTTTCAATGTTTGAAAACTTTTCTCACACTCATTTGACCATTTAAACTTTACATTCTTTTGGGTCAATCTAATCAAAGGTCATATAATAGGGGAGAATCCTTCAATAAATCACCTATAGTATCAGGCTAAGCCCAATAAATTTCTATTATCTGAAGGAGACAATGACCTAGGACAATTTCTTAGCACCTCAATTTTCTTTGGATCAACTATAATACTATCACCAAATACAATGTGGCCAAGAAGAGTCACCTCCCTCAACTAAAATTTATACTTGCTAAACTGGACAAATAATTTCTTATCTCTCAATGTTGCAACACAATTCTCAAGTGACCCATAAACCCCACTTTGAGAATAAATTAATATATCATCAATAAATACCACTTCAAACATGTCTAAATATGATTTGAAAATCCAATTCATAAAGTCCATAAAGATAACGGGAGCATTAATCAATCAATATGACATAACCAAAAACTTGAAATAGTCATACATTATTTGAAATGGCGTCTTGGGATTATCACACTCTCTCACCCTCACTTGGTGATAATCAAATTGAAGATCAATTTTGAAAAGTAGCTTGCATGTTGGAGTTGATCAAATAAATTATATATCCTTGAAATTGAATACTTGTTTTTTGTGGTCATCTTATTTAATTATCAATAGTCTATACACTTTCAAAGTGACCCATCTTTATTTATAATAAATAACATGGGTGCACTCATGGTGATATGCTTGGCCTTATGAAATTCTTATCCAACAAATCTTTTAATTTCTTTTTTAACTCCTTAAGTTTTGTTGGGGTCATTCAATAAGGAAGGATAGAAATGAATTGAGTATCAGAGAGGATATCTATACCAAAATTGATTTTTCTTTTTGGGAGGAACACCGAGTAAATCATTGAGAAACACATCAAGGAATTCATTAACAATAGGGGCCAACTCCAAAGTAGAGGCTTTGAAATTTGCATCCCTAACTCAGACTATATGATAGATGCACCCCTTAGAAATCATCCTACGAAACTTTACATAAGAGATGAATTAACCTTGAACCATCAAATCATACCCCTTTTATTCAAGAATAGGTTCATTAGAAAATTGGAACTTGATCTTATGGGTTCTATTGTCAATGGATGCATATGAAGCATGAAGCCAATCCATACCAATAATAATATCAAAATCAGTAATACCAAGCTCAATAAGATCACAGAGAATCACTTTATGAAAAACCAACACAGGGCAACCACTATGGACTTTTTTGGTCAAGAGCAAATCAGCAATAGGGGTATACACTGAAAAATATTCTAGCAAAATTTTGGGATTCATATCAAATCTTATAGGAAAATACAAGGTAACAAAAAATAAATTAGAATTTGGATCAAGCAAAGCCTATGCATTAAAATTGAAGACATTAAACATACATGTAGCCATATCAGGTGACTTTCCCAAATCCTATGTAGCCTTAGTAACTTGACTCATTATGCCATCTTATTGTTGATCTATGTTCTTTACTTTTTTGTAATGTCTCACAAGGTGACCTTGCCCGAGACACCTAAAGCATGCAAGGGTACCCACTAGACATTTGCCCTTGTGGTTGTTGCAATACTTTTGATAGGTAAGAATAGAAGACTAGCTAGAGTAATTTTTTCAAGCATTCTTCCTCCCGTTTTCAAAGGCAATCGAACAATCCCTTACCTTATGTCCAATACTGTCACACTCAAAACAACCATTCGTACCAGCAAGGCACTTTCCTTGATGCGTCTTACCATACATTTGACACATAGTGAAAGGGCATATTTTCTTATTGAACTTGGGCACCAAAACACCTGTAGAAGATGAAGCACCATCAGTTTGGGATTTCTTAGTCTTCTATATCCTCTTCTTACTACTAAAATCCCCTATGGTAACCACTTGCTGACTTGGCTGGACTGTCAAAGCCCGAGCTAATAGCCATATGGTGTTACAGAACTCTACATTAGAATATCAACACCTGGTGGATGGTCATCTAGAAAAGGAAGTTTACTATTTTGTCCATAATTCTGGCTGATCAGAGACATGTTTTGAAATGCAAAGAACATAGATCAGAATGAGGATTTATAGGTTTTGACAAAAGATTGTTGAAAGATGTGAGCTATGTTATTATGTGATTCTTTAATAATGTGTTGATGATGACACAAGTGTTCGAAAGAACAATTAAAGTATTGATGGTTATTGAATAAATGGTTCATGTAGATATCTTGCGTATTCGTGTACTTGAGAAAGTGATTATTGTGCTATATTACATCTTTGCTTAATGTTCCAATGATGATGAAAAGCCAAGGAAAAATGGTTTCATCTAGAAAAATAAAATAAATAAGAATTGAAAAGCCGAAGGAATATGGTTACGGCTAGAAAAAACAAAAAGCAAAAGAGAGATGGTTTCGGCTAGATATGAAAGTAAATACAAAAAAAAATAGTTTTGGCAGATACATGATCCATGTGTGGCCTCCATGGATTTCGTTGGATTATTTCAGCCAATATATATTGTAGTACAAACATGCATCATGATTACTTGACATTTGCGTTACATTCCTTACTTTTTATGGCATTTCATTCTATCTCATATCATTCCTTATTTGCAAGTTGACAAATATACTAAGTGTGATATATTGAATGACTTGAATCTTGTAATTTGTTGAGATTGAACTATTAAAAGATTGTGACATATGTTGAATGACTTGAGTCTTGTATATTGTTGAGATTGAACTATTGAAAAGTTATGATATATATGTAATGAATTGAGCCTTATATGTTATGGAGATTAGAATATTGTGGTACTATGATATGAGACTATAATTGTTCATATTACCTATGTTGTGTAAGTTGTACTTTCCTGCGTGAACATTTTGTAATTCGAAGGTATATGATTGGGATGAAATGAGTGTTTAGTTATTTATTCTGTACCTATTATTAGGTCCTATTGTTGGGTACTTTGATACTCACACTTGTTTATTTACACATGTGTTCTAAACCCGGATGTTGTCAACGTTCTTCTTTCTCTTTTGGACTGAGTTGTTGATGGTTGAGAGATAGTTATTTATTGCTCTAGCATACTCTTAAGACTGTTGGATATCTTATAGTAGTTTTATTCTATTTGAGAGAAAAACTCTATTTAGACTTGTATTTCTCTTTATTCTGATGTATTAAAGGCTTGTACCTTATGACAACTATTTCTGGGATGATTTTTAGTTTAGTTTTAAGCCTTTTATGTTTTATAGCCTTATTTTTTAATGGAATTATGATGACCTGGATTTTTGTACGACTTCCTTATATCTTGAGAATTTTATTTTGGACAAAATTTGGACCAAGTGTCATTCTAGGGAGACCACACGGCCAGTGTGAGGTCACACGAGCCATGTGGCTTCCAGTGCCATAACACTTGGCTTATTTTGAGTGTGTGGCCTTGGTGTGGGACTTCGAACTAAGAATCATCACACTTGGACCCTATACAAGTGTATCACACCTCACGGATTGTATGGAGGACCGTGTGGATAGACTTAGGCTTGAATAACAATTTTGGCCTAAGTGTTGGGTTACGGCCAGTCACATGAGCCGTGAGGCTTAGCGCTGGCCATATGGCCAGTCGTGTGGCCTTCAAAGTGTGGCATGAGAGGTGGTTTTTACTAAGTGTTGGTATGTGAGCACACCACACGTAGCGTGTAGCTCTACACGGGCCGAGTGGCTAACCGTGGAGCTTGCCTTCACCAAGTTTTTCTAAGTGTCAAGCTACGGTTCCAATTTCTAGATTTTCTTGTCTAAGCATGGGATCTTCAAGATCAAGCTAATTTCACTTTCAAGACTTCAAATTAATCTTATACAAATTATTTAAGTCTATCGTGGGTCTCACATGTCAAGCCAAATTCAAAGGAATTCGGTCGGCTAAGTTTTCATAAGTACCAATAGAAGGGTCAAATTTAAATGGACATATCTCTTAGCACAAAATGAACTGGGCAGTCCATTACCTATCAAATAAATGCTCTTTGAATTATCTTTTAAATGAACTTGGTCTCACCTCATTTCGGGTTTGGATCAAGAAATTATGGCCTTTTTTGTAAAATTTGTCTGGGCTAGACGGGGGAGCTTCACGACCCGTGAAGGGCTTTAGGACCCGTGAAGCTGATCGTGTAAAGCTTCAGGTAAAAATTAATGGGGAATTTTATTTAGGTGCTTTTGATACTTTAGACAATCCCCTAGGCTATTTAAGACCTTTAAAACCCCCTTTATGTTCCTAAATGTCTCCTGTACTAATTCCTAAACCCTCATTCAAGACTAATTCACTTAAGCCACTACAAAATTTATTCCAAAGAACTCTTGAAGATTTTCAACTTGGGAGAAAGAGGACTCGATTCTTCTTCAAATTCTTTTGGGTTTCTTCGTCTTGGTGGAGGTATGTGGGTTTTGATCCTTGGTTACTTCCAATCAAGGAGACCAAAATTATTTTCAAAATATCTACATGAATTTTGCTTACTTTAATTTGGGGTTTTAAGTATTAAGATTCTTTAAATTCCAATAATGAATGAGTTATGTTTATCTATTGATTTTAAGATTATTTAAGCTTAAAATATTAAATTTTGTTATGTTTATCTATTGATTTTAAGATTATTTAAGCCTTAAAATATTAAATTTTCATCATTTTTATGAATCTATAACTATGCATGTTCCTTTTAAAAGCTTGTATAAGCATGGGTAGTTTATACATGATTTTAAATGTGGATTTAATTATGTTTTCACTTTAATTTCATGTTATGCTATTGATTTTAGATTGAATCTCAATTAGTCATGTCATTCTCACATTATTCATAGCATATACATTTATATTCATGAGAATTTACGAAAATTATGTTATGAGTTAAGCCCAATTATGTTCTATGATATTATTTTGATAAGATATTGATTATGACAAGAATGTGATCACATATATGTCTATGATTATGTCTCTTTGAGCATTATGGGTTCTTGCACCATTATGTATGTATGAATGGGCTATTTCTATGCATGAGTATTATGACTATGAATTATGATTTTGACATTTGGACATAATTATGAATTATTATGCATGGCGTTTGGCCTTTAAGCCTAAGAATGCATTTAAATGGTTTTGAAAATAATTAATGTCTGTTTGAAAGCATGTATATGTAGATTATAAGAATTCTTGTGGGATGACGATTTAGCATTGATGGATTGAGGGAAGCCTCTCTTTTCTTGAACTATGTGCCTAACATACGTTATATGAGAATTCTATCTGAAATAGGATGTATTCCCATAAGGAGATTGGTTCATACAAAATGGGGTAGGTTCTCGTAAGGTGAAGTATAATATGATATGACATGCTATATGTGAAAATCCTATCTAAAATGGGATATGTTCCCGTAAAGAAGGTTGCTTCATACGAAATGGGATGGGATCCCGTAAGGTGAAGTATGATTTACCTTTGGCAAGTAAATAACCTCTTTAAGGATGAGGGGTTTTCATTGGGATTCGAAGTAATAGCTTACTTGATCTTACTCATGTCGGTTGAGGTCACATCTCCATTATATATATGAGTATCATTTGCACTTCATGCATCATGAATTTCATAGCATCTTATTATACTACATTCCTTGCTACATATATCTCTTTATATATTATGTGCCCTTGTCATCTAACATCAAATGCAGGCTTGGTAAGTTACATGCATTGCATCCTGCATACTTAGTATATTTAAACATACTAATGCATACTTTTGCCTACATGATCTCACCTTATAGTGACCGAGGGCTATGATCATCCATCGTATGACTTTAGCTGGGATCTCAAGTTTTGGCTTGTTGTGGTGAGTCTTCTCTTCCAAGGACAAGCCACCATTCTTCTATCTTATGTAGTTTTTGCTTATGCTATCTTACTTGAGGGTGAGCCCAGGACATGTCTTGGCCCCTATCCCATTTTATGACTAGTGGCATTGTTGGACATCTTGTAGACTCTTGTTGGATCCATGTGTTATGTATTGTATTTGAACCTTATGCTTATGGTTATTCTTTGGATATGACTATTATGGATTGATTATGAGAAATTATGATATATATGTATGTTTGATGTGGAAATATAAAAGATCCTAAATCCCGAATTTACCCCATAGCATGAGTCATACTTACCCGCCCCTTAGTCTTTAATTATATGCTAGTGTTATGTGAATGTTTCTTCCCAGCACACGCAAGTGTACGTGGTCTCACAAGTAATATAGTGGCCATAATTAAAGAGTCGGGTTGTCGAACCCAGAGGATTTGAATTAAATCAATCACCAATCTCAGTATCGCGTTTGTGGTGCTTTTAGTAAAAAGAGTTTTGGATTTAAGTAAATTAAATTGTAAAGAACAACTTTCTAATAACTAATTTGACTTTTACGACAAGATATCAATTGATAGGAAATTCCAGGGTTGTAGTTTTTACGACGCTGTCTAGTCTTAACAATATCTATCTATGTTTGGTTTTTGGTTTATTAATTCACAGGGTGTAATTTACCTGAACAGGGTTGCACGCCTCTGTCGGCCTATCGTTATTGATTGCCTAACTACATCATTGAGCGGGGATAGGCAGACCAATGAAAATGCATTAAAGCTATCTTCCTATATATAAACCAAGAAAGGTATAAGGGTAGTTGTCACTGGTCTCCTATACACGAATCAACCTAGTTTCCTAGTATTGAACAATCTCCCTATACTATTGTGTTCTATCCGCTCCAACATCTCTCGAATCCAGAGTAAACAACTAGTTTATCCCCTAGTTGATTAGGCTAAGAAATATAGATAAAAATAACATAGGAATAACCGGAAGAAACCATTCATAGATATTCAAAGTTAAGCACTACACATTGTCTATGGCTACAACCCCAGAATATGGAGACTTAGCCACTAATGAAAGTGAAATACATCATGAATGAATTGGAAAACATTAAGAACCAAAGAATTAAAGATTAAACTAACCAAAATAATGTGGAAAAGAGTTCTCCATCACCCCTATTGAAGTTCTTGTGTCAAACAGAATGTAAAACCTAAAGTCTAAGATAGTACAATAATAAAAATCCAGTAGTTCGACTTTTCCACATCGGGTCCTCAGGTTCGCGATGCGGACCTCTTGTTTTCCTAACTTTTCACTTAAATTGTTGATGTCATGGACCCCTTATTTTTCTGACTTTTCACTTAAATTGCTGACTGGACAATTTTGCACATCCTTTATACGGGTCCATGACACAGACCTTGCATACTTTTTAGATTTGCGCCTTTTTTTTGTTTGCATTTTTAAGCTTCCACAACCTTGTTCCCAAGTCTGCCACGTGGATGTTTGGTCTTTTGGCTGCTTCTACTGACTTTTCTCTTTCAAATTCTTGCTGTGTCTTTCCTCAATTCTGAGTTTGACTCTGAATTGCCTAGTTAAAGCAATATCCTACAAAAACACAACCAACCAATGTACGCGACCCTTTATTAGCAAAATAAGAGAAAAATACATTCAAACACCTAGACTCTATGAATTTGCCCTTTGTATTATCTCTATTTATGAGCACTATTGGCTAATTAGGCGTATAAATATGACTAAGATCACCACCCACACTTAGAGCTTTATCCATCCTCGGTCGAACTACCACATATGCATGAGACTCCCTACGGTAATATGTATAATGAACATCATTTGGCCGCACTCTATGAACCATGGTGAACAACTTTCAGTGCCCTAGGCAGAAGCTACTCGCTCCTTGCACTCATGTATACATGCGGACTCATGCAGAATATTTAACAGTTCATTTATTTACTAACCTTGAATGATTATGTGCCCTCATCAAGAAGAAGTACCCATGCACACCACTAAGAATCTAGTCAGAATATTAAGAATGGGTACACAAACAACTCTCGCTCTCCTAAAAGATGTTTTAGATTGCTTCTAGATTCCATATACTTGCCCTTAATGTAAACACAGACCTAGTTGGAATTTTCCCTAGAGGATCAGGTAGGTCTTTGTTTGGCTGTAATGTAGGCTATAGGTAGGTGGGATACATTTATGGATATGACTGACACAGTTCAATCCCCACTCGCTCTCAGCACACACTTCATGTCTTTTCATGTTTTCTTAATTCACGACCTTATTTACCGTCCTTGACTTCATGCTATAAGTACTCCTATTTATTTACACCTGACCACAAAATAAACCCCTCTCCAAACACGTAGATACCCTAAACAAACAGACTAAGCAAAATAAAAGAACTAATTTTTTTCAAACCAGTGTGCATTTGTGATGGATGCGCAATGTGGAGGCACCGTGGGTCAGGACTGGATAACTGGCTTCCATTTTTCAGTTCTTGTGGCCAAAATAGTGTGCATTCGCATTTGTTCTGCATCGCAGAGGCAATGCGGATCAATACTGTTTGGTCGATAATAATCCAAAAAAATAATTTTAATTTTTTTAGACACTCTACTATGTTCCACTGCTCGGGTGCCCACTCAAGTTCCCTCGCTTCTCATTCACCGTGCTACAGCGCTAGGGAATTAGGATCAAATGTGGATACTTTATCAAAGAAAAAGGATTGACTTGAATTGTGGTTAGTCAAAGAATAGGCTAATCCTCAACAAGGGATAACTATGGTTATTTTTGTCTATCAAAGAAATGCTTAGATCCTTTCCTCTAGTTTAATTCCTACCAAGTCTACTCTACACACCAGACAAGTTCTGGAATCTATCACAACTGAGATTCACAATTAGCTCACTCACTATTGGAAAATTTTCATCATAAGGTTAGCTCTAGAGTTCTTATTGTGGTATTCACATGAATTCATTTAATTAAGCATGCATACAATTCTAGTTCACAAGGCTCAAGTAACTACACTTAACTATGTTCAAAAGTTTGTGCTTGATGCTCGTATGTACACTACTACACTCTACATGAAATTGATTTGATGAATACCTGTAGGAAGGTTGTCATCTATCCATCATAAGGTCCCCATCACTCAATTATGACTAACACAGCTAATTTCAACAAACACACAACTATCAATAACTTAAAGCATTCACAAACTATTAACATAAGTGTATCCCTACATCAAAGTAATTGATAGCTATTACTTAAAGACCCAACATAAAATAAAAGATGTTCAACCCTACATTAGGATAGATATCTAGATGTAAACACAAAATAAAAGTAAAAATGGTCTTAATACAAGCCAATAGCAACAAAAGCAATATTAATAGAACAAAGGAATTCCCACCCATACTTAACTTAGCACTGCTCTCAGTGCTAACCATACATAACCTACAAGGTGGGAACTGTGGTGCTCAAGCATCATCAGGGCTTGGTAGGATGGTCTCACCCCTTACATACATCGGAGGCTCATCATCTATCTCATCCTTCTCAGCCTCCTCCTCATCATCATTTTACCGTAGCCCATTGAGTGCTCTACCTCGGGCCATTGACATTACATGCTCTACTGAAATAGACCTCAGTTGGGGAGAAAAGCTTTTTTGTTGTCATAAAAATCCCTCTTCACTTTATTAAACACTTCTCTTAGGCGAGAGATCACTCAATTCCTTTTTAAACTTTCGCAGGTAAAGTTGCTAAATCTGCCCAATTCCCCCTTCATATATGGTTACTTGATGCCATAGAGGGGCCTACTTCTATTTCGGCTCTCATATAGCCTAGGTCAGTAAGAAGACTGATTGGATTGAACTGGAAAAGAAGGTTCTCTCTATCCAGTATCGGTCACAATTGCTCCTTGTGTGTCGGCCAAGAGGGCCCAATTAGAGACTTGGGATCTCAGTAGGAAATGCGAAGGTAACTTTTGACTGTATGGTTTTTTATATCACTCTTGTCAAGCTCCAGCCCTATCCCTGTGATCTAGTACTTGCCCTTCCCCCTCTCTTTATTGCTTTTTATGGCTTACCTTTGAGATATTTTATCCACTAAGTCGATTTCTGAGAACTGAATCGTCAACAGCAACACTAACCGCCCCAACATTGTTACACCTTCTATACTTCATGGGTGCAACATTAACAAATTCTCTCATGATCAAGTTACAACCTAAGATCTATGACCAAATTATGTTAACTATTCGTATTTAAGCGGCGGATGATTGGTATGCAGGATTGGTTGCTTGAGAGATCAGGCTCTCAGGCGGAAGGTTCCTTCGTCTTCTGATTTAAAGTTCGGTGAGCTAACTTTCTCTTTAAAAATGGCTGTAAAGGCGACACCTTCTTACATAAGCATCATTTTACGAGCCTTATTTGAATGAAAGAGAGCCCTTCTTTCTCCTCCTTATTTAATCTAAATTATACCCCTCCTGCGGAGAGCTAATGAAAAAGAAAAAAGAAAAAAGAAAAAGATGATTTATGTTTTTTAACAGTTTGGGAAAAGAAAACTGAACTTCCCTTTGGTTCTCCCCGAAAGGGCCCTTCCCCCTCTATTAGAGGTGTTCCAGAAATGTCTGCAATTGAGTAAATAGCTCCACGAATGGATGGATCAGATCGACTTGGAAAATAGAAGGGCTCCAAAAGATGTTGATCGCAAATGAAAAGATTATTTTGTAGAAAGATGAAAGTAGATTCTCATTCATATACATAAGAATTATATAAGAAGAAGAAGAATTTTTGATTTTTTGGGGGAAAAGAGTAACCGGGCTTCTTTGAAGTAATAAGACTATTCAAATTATAATATTCATGGAGAAAGAATCATAATAAATGTAAAGAAGAGGCATTTTTTACCCAATAGTGAAGAGTTTGAACTGAAACTGCAGGAGCAAAGCCACTTGACCAGAGGGAGAGGAATGAGTACTCTCTCTCCATATTCAAAGCCCTCTTCCCTCTCCCGTTGGTCGAGCGACTTTGTACCTCTCCTTAAGTTAAGGCTTTTATCATATCTTTGATCATAGGAAGGGAAAAGTACTAGCCTGGACCCCCCCAAAAGAGATCATCATCGGGACCGATGTAGACTCAAAAGAAAGGAGAGGGGCATTCAACCACTTGACTATAAGTAAAGGGGTTTCCTCGTGCACTACCCCTGGGTCCGTAGGAATGTCATTCTCTACTAGATCAACGAACTGTGGTCTAATGCGAAGCATGGCTTTAGCATGGTCATTGAGAGGGTATTGTATATCAACCACCTACAACTCTTCTCTCGTGGAAGGCCAGTCGTTAGTCCGATGTCGTAGCATCTCCAGGCCTTATATACATCCTACAATCAACTCATCTCGGTAGGCTCTCTCTACTATTTTCAAGACTGGGCCCAAGGTCACGTCAGGCCCCTTAATGTTAGTGGAAACATAGGGGGGCCTAGATGACTGGGCAGTAATCGACCTCCAATTCCAGGGACACTTGTAGCATGACACAAAGCAGTGATACGGCCCCCAAAAGCATACCTGCGACCCTTATCGGTCTTGGCCTTCCTCATTGCTAGTTGGAAGATAACTGCATAATTCAGCTGAATGACCACCATGATTTCATACGTGAGGCACACTCTATTTCTTGTAACATTAGTGAAGTGCTTCCCTGGAAAGAAAGAGCCTGTCACTATCTTCACCATGACCCTAGCCTCATTGGACATATGAGCAAATAGAAAGGAGAGGTAATAGCCCTGCTTAGCATGTCTAACCTATTTAGCCATGGAATTCTGCCCTGAAATAGTATGTCTGATGGCTTAATAAGTAGATAAAGACAAAGCTCATTGAAAGCACTTACTAGAATCTTTTCGGGGGTGCCCAGGATTCGGTTGATAGTTAGAGGTGACAAGTTCACCTCCAATCCTGGAAGAATCACCAATTGGGACCGCGGATCTTTGCTTAAATTGGCATAGATTTCCCTAACCAAGCTCAGATTGCATGTCATAGGTGGTTGGAACAAGAACCCTATACTTAATTAATTGCATCGGTTAAGAATCTGGGGTGCTTATCTTGAAGGGAATCTACGTCAAGAGATACGTCGGGGTAGTACTTTATCTCATTATGAGACTGATACCACCACTTTCTTATTTATTGACAGCCTTGGCCCTAAATTAGGTCTGCTGACCCCTCTTAGTGTCCTTAGTCACATTTGAAATCTTTTGTGCCTTCTTCTGCGTGTTGGTAGCCCTTGATCGGTTAGATTCACCTCCGTTGCATGCACTTGAAAACATAGTACCTGCAAAACATATGTGCACAATCAGTACATAGGCCATCATTCATACGACCCCACACTTCCACTCAAGCCTATATGGCGAGGGTACTCAAATTTTCCCAAGTCATACTGGATACAAAACTTCAACACCTCTCACATGGTTCTAACAGGCCATTTAACCCCCTAAGGTTATGTATTCAACTCTATACTTTAACTTCGGCACACATCCACATAGAGGCGTAAAGCAAAGCCAATAACATGGGAAGAACAGGAGCATGCATATATGAATGAATATCAATTCACCTTCCCCTAAAATAGTGAATACAAAATCCAACAAGAAAACTAGCAATTCATGGTGTAAAACACCCCTTACTGCCCCATCACAAGAACATAAGCCAAAAAAAAAACCCCAATTCTCCCCTATTTTGACAGTTAAAGAACAACCCCTCCTCACAATCTATCAATTGAACCCTATACTCTAATATTTGTCACAAGCCAACATAAAAACAACAATTTGAATACAAGGCATGGAGAAGAACACATAACACCCCCAACCTTTTCCCAATTTTGGGCATAATTTTGACCTAGGGATTTCACCAATACAATCGCACACAAATTTTACGCATAGGCATCGATTGTCCACTAATAACGCACACCCCACAAGGATCACTCTAAGATTAACCATAAATCAAGAAACCCACTTTGAATTCAACGTTTAATCATGAAAAATCCTCCACCTTGATACCTTGAAAAGAAGCAAAATTGAAGCAAAGAGTTCATACCTTATGTGGGTACGACTCAAGTGATGCGCGACGCGGGGAAGTTCAAAAATATACGGAGAGAGGGAAGAAAAAGAGGGAGAAAAGATGAATAATGGGGTGACATATAAAAATGAAAAATCAAATGAATTTGGGCTTTAAAAGGGTGGGGGTCACATCTTCCATTCGGCAAAATTAACACATCTCTATGTTCCCTTCGCATCCCATAGAGAACGCAGACCAATACTTATAGAAAAATTTTCTAAGTGCAGAAACAGTGGGCATCCGCGATGGGTCTGCATCGCGGTACCATCACAAATGCTTACTGTTTTGATCTTTACTAAAATTCTAATTTTTAGCTCCGGGCCCAAAATATTCTTCGAACACCTGGACATGCTTCAAAACACTAAAACTAATGTATTAGAAAAAAAAACAAAAAATACTACAGATCTTCAGGAACTAAGGACCAAAAAGTTCACACAAAATTGTGCAAATTTTTCTCACTTCTCATACGGGACTTGATTATTTGATTTTTTAATTTTGTTTTTATGCAAAAATAAAAATAAGTATGTTATCTCACCATGAGTTGCCTCCCATGTATTGTCGAATTTAACATCACAGCATGATGCATGATTGGCTCATTCATTATTGGCTAACTCAATGGCCTCCATAGTTTGATTCGTGTCCTCACCATAATAGTGCTTGACAAGATGATCGTTTACGAAAAAAGTTTGATTCATGGCCAAATCTTTCAACTCCACCACACCATGGGGTGTAACCGCCACCACCACCAATGGTGGCCACTCCACTTGGATCTCAGCTTTCCTGGAAACAGTTTAAGATTGGAGTTAAAAAGCAATACCTGTTGGCCCAGCTCAAGGTTTCGCGTGATTATGTACCAGCCGTGCCACTTCTTGGTATGATCCTTGTAGAGCTTAACATTTTTATATTCTTGGAGCCGGAACTCATCGAACTCCTCCAACTTTTCTAGTCTCTTCCTATTGGCTAGCTCAGGGTCAAGATTCAGCTTTTTTATTGCCCAATATGCCTAATGTTCAAGCTCTATGGGAAAATGATAGGCCTTTTCATACACCAGCCTATATGGAGAGGTTCAAATTGGGGTCTTGTATGTAGTCCAATATGCCCACAATGATTTATCAAGCATTTCTGCCTAATCTTTTTGGGTGGCATTTACGATCTTCTGCAAGATTTGCTTCACCTCTTGATTTGATTTGTCGACCTGCCTGCTTGTTTGCGGGTGATATGTTGTGCCCACCTTGTTCCTTATCCTATATTTTACTAGCAAGTTCTTCACGGGTTGGTTGAGAAAGTGGCTCTTGGAGTACCAAACCATGTGAAGATATTCTTTCTGAGGAACTTGCTTACTACCTTAGCATCATTCGTTGGAAGAGCTGCTGCTTTTACCCATTTAGACATGTAGTCCATAGCTACCAAAATATAATGACAACCGAATGATGGTGGGAATGGCCCCATGAAGTCAATGACCCAAACATTAAAAATCTCCACTTCCAGAATATTATTTAGGGGCATCCCAAGCCTCCGAGATATGGCACCCATCTTCTAGCAAGCATCACAGGCCCTAGAGAATTGAATAGCATCTTTGAACAATGTGGGCCAGAAGAAACCAGATTGCAATACCTTGTGCCCTGTTCTGTCATCACCATGATGACCCTCATATGGAGATGCATGACATTATTCTAGAATTTGCTTCACCTCCATATCTGGAACAAACCTCCACATCATGTGGTCAACTTCTTATTTGAATAGGTTTTGGATCATCTTAGATATACACCTTAGCATCATGAGCCAACCTTTTCTGTTGTTGGTATGTTGTATCAGGTAGGGACATACCACTTACCAAGTAGTTTACAATATCACCGTAACATGCTAATTGTTCTACCTCAATTGCTAACAGCTGCTCATTAGGAAACTCTACTCTGATTTGTAATTGCTCACCTATGTGAGCATTAATTTCCAGATAGTACAGATGATCAACAACCTAGTTCTCGCTCCTCTAATGATTCTTGATCTCAATGTCGAACTCTTGGACCAATAGGAACCATCTAATCAGGTGTAGCTTTGCGTCCTTTTTATTGAACAAATACTTTACGGCCGTACGGCTTGTGAACACCACCACTGGGGTCCCCACCAAATAGTCTCTAAACTTATCGAATGCATACACCAATGCCAACATTTCCTTCTCAGTAACTGTATAGTTGCTCTGTACTATATCTAAGGTCTTACTGGCATCATATATAGAGTGAAAAACTATCTTTACACTACCCTAATGCCAAATCCACTGCTATATCACTCGTATCACACATTAGCTCAAATGGGAGACCCCAACAGGTGCTACCAAGATAGGAGCCTCCACCAACTTCTTTTTTAGCAATTCGAATACCTGTACAAAAGAGTCATCAAAGTGAAATAATACCTCTTTCTCCAGCAGGGCACATAGCAGCTTCGCAATCTTTGGAAGTCTTTAATGAATTTATGGTAGAAACTCGCATGTCCTAGAAAATGTTGAACTCCCTTGACTGAAACCGGTGGTGGCAACTTGTTGATCACCTCGATCTTTGCTCTATCTACCTCCAACGCCTTCTTGGACACTTTGTGGTCTAATACTATCTCCTTCTTAACTAGGAAGTGATATTTCTCCCAGTTAAGAATGAGGTTAGTCTCCTCGCATATTTCTAGTACTCTGTTCAAGTTCTACAGGCAGCTCTCAAAAAATTCATCGAAGATAGAGAAGTCATCCATGAATAGCTCCACAAAGTTTTCTACCATCTCATGGAAGATGGCCATCATGCACCTTTGGATTATAGCTGGTGCATTGCGTAAACCAAAGGGAATGCATTTGAAGGCGTATCTCCCACAAGGACATGTAAAGGTCTCTTTTCCTGGTCTTCGAGTGCAATAGTTGTTTGGTTGCATCCCGAGTACCCATCGAAGAAGCAATAGTACTCCTACTCAGCCAGTCTATCTAGCATCTAATCAATGAAGGGAAGGGGGTAATTGTCTTTCCTAGTGGCCTCATTTAATTTTCTGTAGTCCTTGCAGATTTTCCACCCCATCACCATTCGAGACAGAATCAGCTCATTCTTCTCATTGGTGACAACTGTCATCCTGCCCTTCTTGGGGACATATTGTATAGGGCTTACCTATTTACCATCTGATATGGGGAAGATGATCCCTGCATATAACCATTTTATGACCTCCTTCTTTACTACCTCCTTCATAACTGGATTTAGCCTCCTCTACTGTTGAGCCATGGCTTATGGCCCTCCTCCATGAATATTCTATGCATGCATAGGGTTGGGTTGATGCCATGGATGCCAAACATCTGCCACCTCATTGCTCTCTTTCGTTTCTTCAGGAACGCAACAGTTTCTTCTACTTAGGCTACAATCAATGAACTAGACAAGATTACAGGTAATATATTATTTTCATAATGAAATTCATACTTGAGATGTGATGGTAATTGCTTTAACTCCAATTGAGGAGATTCTTCAACTGAGTATATGGGTGATGGTCCCAACACCCTGTTTAACAGTTCATTTATCTTTTTCAGCATATTAAAATTGTGATTATTTAGTATACTCTCAATCTTTTAGGCTTCAGCATCATCCACTAGCCCTTGATTCAGCAACACCTTGGCTAGTGGATCCTCAATCTCAACCTTGCTCACAGCAACTGTAGTATTTATCACTATGATAGTTGGTAAATCTTTGTACGCAGTTGGTAGCTTCATAGCCTTGTACATATCAAACACTTCCACCTTATTGATGGCTCTCATGGTGAGCCTTCCTGCTGCGACATCAATCAATGCCCCTCTGATGACTAGGAATGGTCGCCCAAGTATGAATGGGACCTGAGGGTCTAGCTCAAAATCTAGAATAATAAAGTCCATGGGGAAAATGAGAGACCCCACTTGGACTAAGACATCCTCAATAAATCCATCGGGCCTAGCCATCGACCTATCTGCTAGTTGTAACACTATGGTGGTCGACTTCGGTCTTCCAAGCCCTAGCTTCAGGAACAGAGTTGTTGGCATGAGGTTTATGCTCGCTCCTAGATCACACAAGCCCCTAGCATTTAGATGACTCTCGATAGTTATTTGAACAGTGAAACTTCCTGGATCTTTTAACATCACTGGCAAGTGTGATCTATTAAGAATTTTGGAGTTGCAGGCCTCTATCAACGCCACAGTCTCATACTTAGCCCACTTTGTTTTGTTAGCAATGATGTCCATGACATTTTTGGCGTATTTCATAATTCCCTGCAAAACATCAATTAATGGTAAGTTAATCTATACTTATTTTAGCAGCCCGATGAACTTCTAAAAGCAGTCATCCTCCTTCTTCTTTTTGAGCTTCTGCGGGAATGGAGGGGGAGGTTTTGGCAATGGAGCTGCCTTATCGGTGCTTGGGCTAGGATTTCCAACTTTATTGTTCTGTATAACATCCTGATCATCCCTTTTTTCTTCTTGGGGACCAATTCAGTTAAGGGACTTCCACTCCTTGTGTTGACCACATTGACCTACTTCATGTTGGGATAAGTGTTGTCAGGTAGGACTCCTTGAGGTCTAGAGTTTACTAAGCGGGATAACTATCCCAACTGTTTTTCCAATTTTTGCAGATCCTGCTTGTTCATCCGAATCACCTTTTCTTGTCTGTTTTGGTTCGCTAAGATATGCCTCAACACCTCACTATCCATCATGGTATTTGGGTTGGCCTAAACTTGTAGGCTGCTGGGTTGGCTGATTCTAATTTGCATTTCCCCCCTGTGGTCTTTACTGAGGTAGCCTATGGTTCGATTAATTACCACCCCATGAGAAGTTTAGGTGATTCCTCCAATTTGAGTTGTAAGTGTTCCCGAATCCTTGATAGCCCTCTCCATTAGCAATGCCCACAAAGTTTATTGCATCTGGAATAGCTCCGCATGATTTAGCCATGTGGTCTCCTCCCCCACAAAATCACACTAACCCAATTATTGTTGTTGTACCATATTGACAGGGGCTTGTTATTGACCCATTACTACAAGTGCTTGCTGTTGAAGACCCAATGCCAAATTGTTAAAGTTTGTGGTCATCATGTTCTGCATAGCCGCCATTTGAGCTTGCAGGCTCATTATTGCATCAATTTCTAATACCCCAGCCTGCTTATAGACTGTTAGTCGGCTGGATCCTCCATTCCACTCTAGTTTACCTTGAGATATTATGTTGAGAAGAGTATATAGCTCATCGTACGTCTTCTCCAATGCTTGTCCCTTACAGGCTGAATCAAGAAGAATTCTTGTATTGGGTTCCAATCCTTGAATGAAGTTTTGGACCAATACCTCATTTGCTTGGCAATGGTATAGAAAATTGATCAGTATATTTTTGAACTTGTCCTACGCCTGATATAGATTCTCCCTAGCCCTCTGTATGAAACTGAGGATCTCACATCTAAGTTTGGCAGTCTTGCCAGATGAGAAGAATCGAGTAAGAAACTTAAGAGCCACATCATCCCAGGATGCTATAGAGTTTGACGGCTCAATCTACAACGACATAGTCACACTCACATAGTGAAAAAGGTAATAAAGTCATACTCACATAGTCACGGTTCACCCCTGTAGTATTGAAAGTTCCACAATTTTAAGAAAATTCTTAAGACAGACTTGTGGATCTTCATGAAGAAACCTTGTGAACTGTCCAGTAGAGTGTAACAGCTGGACCATATTCTGTTTGAGCTTCCATCGGCCACCAGGTTCAGGCTTAACAAAATAGCTCATGACATTGGTGGTTCTCGAGATTGCTACATCCCTTACTAGCCTCGATGCCTGTGATGCATCATCAACAGGTGTTTTTGGTATAGGTGGGTTATTGTTGCCATGTTCTCCATAACAGGGTCAACCTATAACTTGTTATCCTCTTGCTTTATGAGTTTAATTGGCGGTGTTTTGAACAAAACCCCTGTTCTTCGCTTAGATTGATAAAAACAAGTGTCTTGATCTTTCAGCTTATTTATCAATCACCTACACCAAAACATCAATAAGATCAAATGTAGTACACACCACGAAATAAGACAACTTTGAAAATTAACCAGTTTTCCTCAAATCTCTGGCAATGATACTAAAACCTTGTTAGCTTCTAGCATAAACAAGTATACATAGTCTCACAAGTAATAGTGGCCCTAAGTAAAGAGCCGAGTTGTTGAACCCAAAGGATTTGAATTAAATCAGTCACCAATCTCAGTTGTCGCATTTGCGGTTCTTTTAGTAAAGAGTTTTGGATTTAAGTAAACTAAATTGTAAATAACAACTTTCTAATAACTCATTTGACTTTTATAATAAGATATCAATTGATAGGTAATTCCAGAGTTGTAACCTTTACGATGCGGTCTAGTCTTAACAATGTCTATCTATGTCTGGTTTTTGAATTATTGATTCACAGGGTTTAGTTTACCTGAACAGAGTTGCACATCTTTGCTAGCCTGTCTTTGTTGACTGGCTAACTACATCATTGAGCGGAGATAGATAGACCAATAAAAATGCATTAAAACTATCTTCCCGTATATGAACCAAGCAAGCGTAGTTATCACTGGTCTCCCCTACATGAATCAACCTAGTTTTCTAGCATTGAACAAGCTCCATATACTATTGTGTTCTATCCACTCCAACATCTCTTGAACCCAACGTGAACAACTAGTTTACCCCCTAGTTGATCAGGCTAAGAAGTATAGATAAAAATAGCAAACCCCCTAGTTGATCAGGCTAAGAAGTATAGATAAAAATAGCATAGGAATAACCAAAAGAAACTATTCATAGATATTCAAAGTTAAGCACTATACATTGTCTACTGCTACAACCCCAGAATATAGAGACTTAGCCACTCATGAAAGTGAAATACATCGTGAATGAATTGGAAAACATCAAGAACCAAAGAATTAAAGATTAAACTAACCAAAATACAGTGGAAAAGAGTTCTCTGTCACTCCTGCTAAAGTTCTTGCATAAAAACTAGAATGTAAAACCTAAATTCTAAGATAGAACAATAATAAAAATCTCGTAATTTGACTTTTTTGCATTGGGTACTCATGATCGTGATGCGGACTCCTTGTTTTTCTTACTTTTCATTTAAATTGCTGTCTGGATAACTTTTCACATCTTTTTCATGGGTTCGCCACGTGGGCCTTGCACACTTTTCAGCTTCGGGGCTTTTTTTTATATTTTTTAGCTTCCACAACCTTGTTCCCAGGTCTTTCACGTGGACTTTTGGTATTTTGGCTGCTTCTACTAACTTTTCTCTTCCAAATACTATGTTATGTCTTTCTTCAATTTCGGGTTTGACTCCAAATTTTCCAATTAAAGCAATATCCTCTAAAAACATAACTAACTGGTGCACGCGACCCTCGATTAGTAAAATAACAGAAAAGTACATTCAGTTACCTAGGCTCTATGAATTTGCCCTCTAAATTATCTCTATTATGTGTATTATTGGCTAATTAGGCATATAAATATGGCTGAGATCAGTGAATCCATGTTAATCCCTTTTCCGATGATATTACCATAGCGTGAGTCATACTTCTCCATCCCTTAGAACTATGTATTTACTTTTGAATACTCTTCCAAGCCGATGATATGAATTTTCGTACTTTGAGATTTGTTTGGGGACTCACGAATTCCCATTTGCCTTGTCACTCCTAGACCCTTAATCTGAGTTATGACAGAGATGGTATCAGGCACTAGGTTTATAAATTGTCCTTGGAGTCCAATATACTACGTCAAGTAGAGTCTTATTCATGGGTGTGGAGTGGGCCACATTTATAGGTAGGAGGCTATAAGGCGTTTTAGAAAATGTTTCACTTTTTCATGATTCATATCGTGCCATAGAACATGTCCTATGATTTTGCTATCTCCCTCCCTCCCTATCGAATAGGGAGAGTTACTTTAGGCTCATAATGCAATCCAGATACAGCAGCATATTGTAGTTGATCCCATAGATGAGGTAAAGAGGTAGTTGGTGAAATACATGCATTGTTTGACAAGCTTGGTCCTTTGGGTATTCAAAAATGTTTAAGGGGGTTGGCTGATTACGATGGAAGGTTTGTGGAAGGTTTCTTATCTATTGCATATCTATTGACCATGTGGACTCAAACGGAGGCAAAGTTTGCATGGTCGGATGGGTATAAGAATAGTTTCTAGGCATTGAAAATTTGGTTTACGTCGAATCCTGTTGTGACTTTACTAGAGGGCTTGGATGGGTTAGTGATGTATTGTGATGCTGCTTGGTTTGGATTTGGTTGTGTACTTATACAACATGTTAAAGAGATAACTTATTCATCAAGGCAATTGAAGGTGCATGAGCACAAGTAAATGACTCATGATCTTGAGCTAGCGGTAGTGGTGTTTGCCTTGAAAATTTAGATACACTATTTATATGGGGTATATGTGGATATTTTCACTGATCACAAGAGTTTGCAATATGTGTCCAATCAAAAGGGCCTTAACTTGAGTCAAATAAGAAGGTTGGAACTCCTAAGTGGCTATGACATGATATATGATATCATCTCGACAAGAAAAATGTTGTAGTCGATGCTCTTAGTGGGCTACTATAGGAAGTGTGGCTCATGTTACCAAAGGGAAGGGAGAATTGGCAAAGTTTGTTTACCGTTGGGCTAGATTAGGTGTTAGGTTGGCCAACATCAATGATGGTGGTATCCATGTTCAGAATGGGGTCAAATCTTTGTGGATATGGATGTTAAGAGAAGGTAAGACTTAGACCCACTGTAGGTTGAGTTGAAGAATTTGGTTGCAGAAAAGAAGATAGAGGTCTTCTCCCAAGAGGGATATGGTGTAGTTTGGTACCAAGATCGATTATGTGTTTTGGATATCGATGGTCTTAGAGAGGTGATCATGATTGAGTCCCATAACTCTCATTATTTGATTCACCTGAGATTACTAAGAGGTACTAGGGTTTGAGAAAATTGTATTAGTCGCATGGTTTGAAGAAGGATACAGCCAAGTTCATATATGAATGCCCTAATTATCGACAAGCGAAGGTAGAACACCAAAGACCCATTGGTTTGACTCAAGATATTAAAATTTCTACTTGGAAGTAGGAAAAGGCGAACATGGATTTTGTGGTTGGTTTGCCTCAGACTCGAAAGCAATTAGATTCAATTTAGGGTATTATTGACCGGGGGACTAAGTCGACTCACTTCTTATTGTTTGAGACTACTTTCAATGTTGAGGACAATTCAAACTTGGGAGGACATGATGAGGTCTTACGTGTTGGAACGCAAGGTTAATTGGGGTGGTCATCTACCATTTATTGACCTTGCTTACAACAATAGCTTTCATGCTAGCATTGGTGTGGCACTGTTTAGGGCTTTGTGTTCTAGGAAGTGTAGGCCTTTGGTGGGATGTAGGCCCGTATAAGAGTGTTGAGCGATTTGGGAATTGGCCTATATATTAGATTTACACCTAGGAGTGAGTTCTATCATTCAGTTTTCTATGTGTCTAAGTTGAGGAAGTTAGTTGGTGATACTATTGCTATTGTGCCTTCGGAGGTTGTGAAGGTTGAGAAGGACTTGACTAATGAGGAAGTTCCTGTTGATATCATGGATGGGAGAGAAGAGAGGCTTCGCAACAAAGGTCAACATATTGAGAGTGCTACGTGGGAAGTGGAATCAAGTAGGATGCAGCAACACCTCTATCCTTTCCAATCTACTCAAGCCCATGGTATTAAATTCTTCTTATTCTCAATGGTCCTAATTCTTTCGCTCTTGAGTCTCATGACATGACATATATAAATATGCAAAAAAATGATTTATTTTATTATGCTTTAAACTATTTGAATATGTTTTGATATGAGTTTTAATGACTTGAAGATTTTCAAATGATGAAGTATGCAATGTACCTTGTGTTTGGAAGTTTCATGTTCTAAGTCAAGCCTTCCAAACCTTATTCTACCATATTCTAGTATGAATGTTACCAAGGGGGAGATGATGTAATGACCTGGATTTTTGTACAACTTCATTAGAGTTTGAGAATTTTGTTCTGGACAAAATTTAGACTAAGTGTCATCTCAAGGGAGACCACACGGCCAGTGTGAGTTCACACGAGATGTGTGGCCTCCAATAACACAACACTTGGCCTTAATTTTTAGTGTGTGGCCTTGGTGTGGGATTTCAAACTAAGGCTCATCACACTTGGACCCCACACGTGCCGCATCACACCTCACAGACTGTGTGGAGTACCGTGTAGATGGCCTTAAGCTTGAACCAATAATTTTTGGCCTAAGTGTTGGGGTATGGCAAGTCGTGTGTCCTTCAAAGTGTGGTGTGGGAGGTATTGTGTGACTAAGTGTTGATATATGGACACACCACATGGACTGTGTAGCTCCGCATCAGCATGTTGCCAACCGTGGAGCTTGCCTTCACCAAGTTTTTCTAAGTGTTCTTGTCTAAGCATAGTATCTTTAAGCTCAAGCTATTCAAGCCTTGAAATCAAGCTTATTCATGTTGTTTAAGGCTATCATGGGTCTCACACGTCAAGCTAAGTTCAAAGGAATTCCATCGGCTAGTTTTTTCATAAGTATCGATAGAAGGGTCAATTTTAAATGGGCATATCTCTTAGCACAATATGAACTGGGTGTCCAATTACCTATCAAATTAAAGCTCTTTAAATTGTCATTTCAACGCACTTGATCTCACCTCATTTTGAGTTTGGAGCAAGAACTTATTGCCTTTTTCATAAAATTTATCTGGGCTAGACGACGGAGCTTCATGACCCCTGAAGGGCTTCACGACCCGTGAAGTTGGTCATGTGAAGCTTCGGGTAAACATTAATGGCGCATTGTACTTAGGTGTTTTTGATACTTTTACCTATCCGCAAGGCTATTTAAGACCTCATACACTGATTCCAAAACACCCCTTTTTACTCGAGCCACTCTAGAATCTATTCCAAAGAACTCTTGAAGATTTTCAACAGGGGATCAATAGGACTCATTTCTTCTTTAAATTCTTTTAGGTTTCTTCATCTTGGTGGAGGTATGTGGGTTCTGATCCCTGGTTACTTCCAATCAAGGAGCCCCAAACTATTTTCAAGAAATTTACATGAATTTTGCTTATTTTAATTTGGGATTTAAATGTTATAATTCCTTAAATTCCAATAATGAATGGGTTATGTTTACCAATTAAGTTTAAGATGATTTAAGCTTTGAAATATTGACATTCATCATTTTTGTGAATCTATGATATGCATGTCCCTTTTAAAAGCTTGTTTGAGCATGAGTGGTTAATATATGATTTTAAATATGAATTTAATTATGTTTTCGCTTCAATTTCATGTTATGCTATTCATTCTTGATTGAATCTCAATTACCCATGTCATTCCCACGTTATTTATAGCCTTTGGATTCGTGTTCATGAGAATTTATGGAAATCATGTTATGAGTTAAGCCCAATTATGTTGTATGATATGATTTTGATAAGATATTAGTTATGACAAGAATGTGATCACATATACGTCTATGATTATGGCTCTTTGAGCATTATAGGTTCTTGCACCATTATGTATGTATGAATGGGCTATTCCTATGCATAAGTATTATGACTATGAATTATGATTTTGGTCTTTGGGTCTAAGTGTGAATTATCATGTATGGTGTTTGGCCTTTAAGCCTAAGAATGCATTGAAATGTTTTTGGAAATGATAAGTGTCTCTTTGGAAGCATATATATGTATATTATAAGTATTCTTGTGGGATGATGACTTAACATCGATGGATTGAGCGAAGCCTCTCTTTTCTTGAACTATGTGCCTAACATAGATTATGTGAGAATCCTATCCGATATGGGATTTATTCCCGTAAGGAAGGTTACTTCATATGAAATGGGATAGGTTCTCATAAGGTGAAGTATGACGTGATATGATATGTTATTTGTGGAAATCCTATCCAAAATAAGATATGTTCCTGTAAGGAAGGTTGCTTCATACGAAATGGGATGGATTCCCATAAGGTAAAATATTTATTTACCTTTGGGAAGTAGATCATCTCTTTATCGATGAGGGGTTTTTATCAGGATTCGAAGTAATAACTCACTTGGCCGTGCTCATGTCAATGGAGGCACATCCCCACTATATATATGAGCATCATTTGTACTTCATGCATCATGAATTTTACAGCATCTTGTTATACTACATTTCTTGCTATATATATCTCTTTCTATATCTTGTCATCAAACATTGAATGTAGGTTTGATAAATTACATGCATTGTACCCCGCATACTTAGTACATTCAAATATGCTAATGAATACTTTTGCCTACATAATTTCACCATGTAGGGATCGAGGGCTACGATCATCCATCGTATGACTTTTTAGCTGGGATCTCAAGCTTTGGCTTGTTCTGGTGAGTCTTATCTTTCAAGGATAAGGCACTATTCCTTTGTCTTATGTATCTTTTGCTTATGTTATCTTTACTTGAGGGTGAGCGCAAGAACATGTTTTGGCCTCCATCTCATCTTATGACTAGAGAGATTGTTGGAAATCTTGTAGACTCTAATCGGATTCATGTGTTATGTATTGTATTTGAACATTATGCTTATGGTTATTCTTTGGATATGACTATTATAGATTGATTATGGGAAATTATGATATATGATATCCCCATAACGTGAGTCCTACTTTCCCATCCCTTAGAACTATGTGTTTACTTTTTAATACACTTCATAATCGATAATGTGAATTTTGGTACATTAAGGCTTTCTATTCGCCATGTCACTCCTAGACCCTTAGTCCAGTCATGATTGGTATGATATTTTAGTTTTTGTATTATCTTGTATTATGTTATTGTGATCTAATTAGGCTAACTTATCTCAATTGGTAAAGGAAAGTGCCATCATATCTGATTTCAGGTCGTGATAATTTAGTATCAGAACACGAGGTTCATAGGTCTCACATATGGACAAGCCCAGTCAAATAGAGTCTCATGGATAGGCATGGAGACATTTGTTGCTTATCTTTGAGAGGCTACAGAGACTGTAGGAAAATTTTCTTTTACTTCTTTTAGTTTAGGGATGCATGAAATCTTTAGCTAGTGTTGACTGTCACGTGTTCTTTAGAAAGAAGACAAGGACTAGAGCATCAACTTCTACTAGGGGAGAGGCATCCCCTGAGACTGCTACTACGGACCCAGTTGGGGGTAAGCCTATGGATAGAGTTGAAGGCTGAGGTAGGGGCCAAGGTCGAGAAGCAACACTTGCCCAAGACTATTAGAAGGGTATGTCCCCCGAGCTCAAACCTAATATTGGAGGAGGTCAAGTCACCTCGGAATTTGTAACTGCACCACTATTAGAGGATACCTTGCTAAAAGTATTGGATGTACTCTAGGGCATGACACAGACAGGTAATGCTAAAACACCTGGAGGTTCACAAACTTGAGTAAATAGAAAGGCTATTATCTAGGGTCCCACTATTCATCTTTAGATACATGGATCTACCACCACTAGTTCATACACCAATATAGATTTCTTTGAGCTAGTACTTGTAATTAATGATTAGTAAAGCTATGAATAGTTTTAGAAGATAAAACCACTCAGTTTCAAGGTGGTAAAAGTGAGTCTGCTTACAAGTTCTTGACTTTATACAATGAGATATTGAAGGACGTTGGCTTTATTGATCCTCGAGGTGTTAGATTTGTTTCTCTTTAGCTCAAAGGCACTGCTAGAAAGTGGTGGAGGGCATATACAAGGTCTAGCCTAGTTGGATCCCCTTTGGTAGAGTGGGTTGTTTTCTCAGAGGCTTTTCAATATTGATTCATTCTTTATAGCATTTGGGAGAAGACCAGGATGACATTTGAGAGTTTGACTTAAGGAGGTATGACCATTGCAGAGTATGAGGCTCGATTTTTCAGTTATCACACTATGCCATATCTTTGATTCCTACTGAGAGAGAGAGAGAGAGAGAGAGAGAGAGAGAGAGAGAGAGAGAGAGAGTGTCCATAGATTTGTGACAGGCTTGGTTTCTCTATCAGATCCTATGTATTCAAGTTAGCTCATGAGGGAGCCTCTTTACAGACTATTGTGAGTATCGCCAAGGAGGCAGAGTTGATAGTTCTAGAGGAGTTTAGGGATCTCAAGAGGGATCAAAATTTTAGTCATTATTCTGGCACTTCTTTGAGATGTAGATGTTTCCATGGGGGAGGTTGTAAATTATAACATCGAGGTCTGGTGTATGCTTCATTACCTACTTCAAAAGGTGGCTTTGGTTTGTCCAGTGTTCAGAGATCTACAGGTCAGGGTAGCTACATCATTCCTCCTAGTTCTTGACATCATTTGCCCACTCTGAGGTCTTGTGATGGTTATGGAGATCATAACCACATGATTGGACAATGCCATTTTCAGACTCATTCTAGGACATACTGTACCTATTCAGTTACACCTATTAGATATTCAGCACATCCAGATAGATGTCCAGCAGCACCAACCAGAGGACATGGTAAAGCTCAGATAGGTAGAGGTGGTCATGCTCCTGGTAGAGGTCCTGGTGATGTAGTGGTTCAATGAGTTGGTAGGGGCACAGTTCAATCAGGTAGGCATTGTGGTTCTCATTGTTATGCAATTTGAGGTAGACCCAAGGCAGAGGCCTCAGATGCAGTTAGTACAGGCAAAATTCTGGTTTATCATTGGGCTGCATCTGTGTAGTTTAATTGTCACGCCCCACCCTAGGGTCGTGACTAGTGTCCGATAGGGACACCTAAACACATGCTAACCTTAAATTCCTAATGAAACCGACCTGGAAACATACCGAAATTTTGGCAGAGTTTCCTCTGTTTTATTAACTAACTGCATCTGCAAAGAAACATCCAGCAGCAACCCAAACAACAATGCAAATATATATCTATTTATACATATACATAAATACGGGCCGACAAGGTCTCCGCTACGATCCTGTCGCCTAATAATCATGTCATACATAGAGTAATGCGGTCTCGCCGCCTGATCAGGTATCAAATACATATAATA
>JAOTQJ010146463.1:0-34282 GCA_025642045.1 Solanum sejunctum | reverse complement strand
TGAAATGTTGGTTTTTAATGTGTGTGTGTGTATGTGTATATATATATATATATATATATATGTATGTATATGTGTGTATGTATGTGTGTCTCAGTTATTTGGCTTTAGTATATGTTTTTACTTTGAGGACAAAGTGTTCTATTTTGGTGGGGTATGGGAAGTTATGAATTAAGGTGAAGTTTGAGTAGCCTTGAGTCCATAACTTCCCCTATTTTTGATCCCAAAGTTTTCTTGTCTTGTTTCTTTTTCCTTATGGATGTTTTAATTTCTGTTGAACCGATATGTGTAGGTAGTGTAGATAATCTGTAAATATATAGTGGTTATGATCTTTTGTTATATATATACATAGTCTTTAAATGTTTTTAAAATTTTGATGAAAAATTGGTACCCTTAAAATTTTTTAGATTGTTGGTTATTAATGCAATCATGCATATTGATTAGCTAGTGATGTTTGTTTTGATAATGAAAAGGTAAGTTGAGACTGGAAGCATGAACTATGAGTTAATACTTGATTATGTGCGCAATGCCATGTGTGTTGTGAGCTTATTTTGCTGCATTCATGTATCATGTATGGACTCAGAACTTGCCTTGTTACTCTAAGATTGGTTTGGTGATATGGTTGATTTGGAAAGGATCTTAAGTCTCTGTTCTTCTAGTGATCCTACTTTTGCTGAAATGACCTACCAAATGTGTTAGTGAACCCCTTGTTCCAAATGTTTGAGCCTCTCATGCACTCATTCTTTCTTAACACCTAGCTAGCTTAGCCTTGTTTTATGAAATACCTTGATATTAGCCCTGGTCTATCCTTGAACATATGAACCTTGATTGAGGCTGAAAGCCTAAGTTGGGGGTGACTGCAAATCATGGCCTTAGTTTGGGGAATAGATATTGTATACTTCAACTTAGGTTAAAAGCCTAAGTCGAGGGTGGCCTTTGTTATGGTAAAGTAAGAAAATGAGGTGGTTAGTTAGAAAATAAAGAAAGAAATGAAAAATCATGAGCCCAGTGAGGAAAAAGAAAAGAAAAGTGTCTTGAATTAAAGAAAATAGCAAAAATGAGTTAAAAAAATAAGGCACATCTGAAAAAGAGAATGGAAGCACCTGGGAGAAGCTTGAAGTGGGAGAATAAGGGTAGATTTAGTGAAAATGGTAGGGTCATGAAGGTAAAAGTATGGGTAAACATGGTTCAAGGATAGTTTTTAGTCACTACTTGCCTAAAATGTCATACCAAAGCCTCATGAGCCTATGTTACAAGCCATTAAGTCCTAAAGTGATCCAAATTCATTTGTCATCAATCCGGAAGTTAAGTATAGAGGCAAGCCTATGGTGTTAGTCATTTTGCATGAATTTCATTTGTGAGAGTGAGAATGCTTGTTCAATCCCTAAATTTTAAATACTTTTTGAGTGAGTAAGAGGGACTTCTTTTCTGTGAGGGCATTTACACTACTTGATTAGCATATGACTAACACAGTGATTGCGGATGGTTGATGCTCCTTAGCTTATCATAGTTGGGTTGCCAGATACATCCTTGTGTTTTTGTTTTGCTTAGTAGCTTTGCAATCTCATTGTGAAAATAAAAGTGGGTACCTAAATTAGAGTAAATGATATATATTCCATTGGTATAACTACTATGTATTCCTTATTGTCTATTTAGATTGAGTCATCGCTTAAGGACAAGCAACAGTTCTAAGTTGAGGATGTTGATGTGACGTCAAAATATAATACATTTGATGCCTAAAATAAGAGATTTTGTGAGTTCTTGATGCGATTTTGTATGGTTTTTATGTGTTTTTGTGTTGTTATTGCCGAAAAGGTAGGTTTTGGCATGATTTTGGGAGAAAATTGCAGATTTTACTGAAGTGCAGGACATACGAGCTTACTATGATTGTAGCCCAAGCTATGAGTTTTAAGGTAATCTCATAGCAAGAAATAGAGAGCAAAAATTAGAAATTTGCTAAGTAGAGGTCAACCTTATGAGGCCACCCTACGAGTCATAGGTCTCACTATGACTCGTATAGGTGAACTCGTAGTAAGAAATAGAGAGCCAAAAGTTTGGACAAAAAACTGAAGGTCTAGACTATGAGAGGAGCATATGAGTTATAGCCCAAGCAATGACTCGTACTAGTGGATCGTAACATTCTAGTCCAAAATGCCAAATGCCTGATATGAGACCTCGATTACAATTTGTAGTCACCCTATGAGTTGCACTTGTGAGACGTACCTATTACCAGCTGTCTTTTCTGTGTAATTTTTAGGGTTAAGTTGGTAAATACTATAAATACTTTATGTTAGGATTTATTTGAGGAAGAGGATTCGAGATGTGAGATTCAAAGAGAGATACATTGAATATTCTTTCTAGAATATTTTAGGGTTTTAGTGTAGATTCTTCTTTTCTATTGGAAGACCCACTTTTGGGGATTGCAAGCAGCACATTGTATTCATTTTCCATTCATCAAAGCTTGTGGTTTGCAAATTGTGGAGCTTTTCTTCTTCATTTTCTTTGGTTATATGCTCAACTATGTCATTTATTTGCATTATTATTAGTTTTGCCTTAGCCATGAGTAGCTAAGCACCCAAAACTGGGGTTGTGGGATCCATGGGTAGTTGACTTGGAATAACCTAGGATTTGTGCATTTCTATGATTGGGGTTTTGTATGTATTGTTAATTTCCTTTCATTTTGATTGATGTTTAGTGGTGACCAACACTAAACCCCGCTTACTATCAAGATCCTGACCAAGGTAGTGACGAATAGGAAAAGAAAAGTAGATAACAGGACTCGATTGATGTGTTCTCATCTAATCAACCAAACTTGACCAAGGGGAGGTTTGACTGGGGCAATCGATAACGATTAGTTGGCACACCATGGTAGCCGACTAAGCGCCATGGTGAAATTTGACAATCACCTTTCCACGAGGGTTAGAAGAACCTAAGTTACCGCCCTACATGCATATTCTCTATTAGAGATATGTTGCCTAGGGTAATTGAGTCAACGAACCATGGGGAACACAATTCCCGAGTTGTCCCAAAATCTGAGTATTTTATCAAATAGTTAGTATAGTGTTTATTTTGAGTTTTGTTATTAAATCCTAACCCCCCCTCCCCCTTCCATTTGGAGATTTTAGTTATAAATGCTCAAAATGATTGATAGTCAAATCTTGTAGTCAAGCCCTATATTTCTTATGGATTCTACCCTAACCTTTGGTTAGGTTAATTGCTGACATTGATGGCTTTCTTATTGGAGCGTGAACATCAGCCAAACATATCTACATGCACTCCATACAGATAGTGGTGCCAAATCTTAAGTACAAATACCACCACTGATAACTCAAGATCATAAACTAGATAGTTCCTATCATGAATCTTAAGTTGTTTAGAAGCATAAGCTATCACTTTTCCCCTCTGCATCAGCATACAACCCAATCCAACTCTAGACGCATCACAATGTATCACTAAATCCTCTATTCTACTAGGCAGGGTCAACACTAGTGCAGTAGTCAACCTTATTTGTAATTCTTGAAAGCTCTTCTTGCATTCATCAAACCATTAAAACTTAACCTTTTTCTAAGTCAATTTAGTCAATAGTGAGGATATGCAAGAAAATCCCTTAACAAATCTACGATAATAGCTTGCCAACCCTAAGAAACTCTTTATGTCAGTCGAAGTGGTCAGTCTAGGCCAGTTCTTAACCACTTCAATCTTTTACATACCCACTCTAATATTATCGCTAAAGACAATTTGTCCTAGAAAAGCCACTTACTTGAGTTAAAAACTCACACTTCAAAAATTTTCCATGTAACTCATGGTCTTTGAGAGTCTATAAAATTATTCTGAGGTGATTGGAATGCTCCTCTTCATCTCTAGAATATACTATAATATCATTGATAAACACAATCATGAACATATCAAGATACCTTCTGAATATTATGTTCATCAAATCTATGAAGGTTGCAGGTGCATTAGTCAACCCAAAGGACATGACCAACAAATCAAAATGGTCATATCTAGTTCTAAAGGTTGTCTTTAGGATATCACATTCCTTTACCTTTAACTGATGGTAACCAGATCTGAGGCTTATCATTGAGAAGAAAGAGACACCTTAAAGTTGGTCAAACGGATCATCTATCCTTGGGAGAGGATATTTATTCTTTATCGTGACCTTGTTCAATTGTCTATAATCAACACACATTCTGAGAGACCTATCTTTCTTTCACATGAATAGGACAGGAGCACCCCAAGGAGCAACATTTGGACTAACAAAGCCCTTCTCCAGCAAATCATTCAGTTGCTCTTTTAACTCTTTTAACTCGGCAGGAGCCATCCTATATGACGGAATAGAGATAGGCTGAGTATTAGGGAGAACATTAATTCCAAAATCAATCTCCCTGTCAGGAGGGACTGCGGGCAGACCCTTAGGGAGCACTTCAGGAAACTTATTCACAATTAGGAATGAGTCAAAAAGTAGAGGCACTACATAATCACTCTTAACTCGCATGAGGTGACAAATACAACCTTTAGATATCAACTTTCTGAATCTAAGGAAGGAAATAAACTTTCCCTTAGATGCAATAGAATTTTCCTTCCACTCTAGGACTGATTCATTTGGGAATTAGAATTTAACAATTCGGGTCCTATAATCAATAGAGGCATAATAGGCATGAAGCCAATCCATGCCAAGAATCATATCAAAGTCATGTGATTCTTGGCATGGATTGGCTTCATGCCTTTATGCCTCATCAACTTAGCTAGCGTATCCCTATGATAGATAAATACTACATAATATCTATAGACCCTCTCACCTAGGATTAACTCACCGATAGGAGTGGGAACAACAAAGGGTTCAAGTAAGCACTCTGAAAGAATCTCAAATATATTATCCACATAGGGAGTCGAAAAAGATAGAGTGGCACCCAAATCAAGCAATGCATAACAATCAAAGGTAAAGACTCGAAGCATGCTGATAAAAACATTTGATGCAACTTCCTGATCCTGTCGATTACCCATCGCATATAGATAGTTTGTTCTATCTTCAGTACCCACAGTGATACCCTTTTAATAATTGTCAGTTACGGGTGCTCTGAGGATTGTGCTTTATTGCTTCCATCACCCCGCCTTCTCATATAATACTTATTCTGGAAGTGGCCAGCCTATCCATATTTATAGCAAGCATTTGTGCCCTCATGGCACTCACCTAGGTGGAGTTTACAACACTTGCTATAGGATGGCTTTCCCTTTGAGCCTTGAGTCATACTAGCTTGGGATTGAGAACCCTGAGCCCTAAAATTTTGATGACCATGAGATTTATTGATCATACCTGCTATGTTGGATGGGTTCACTTGTTGAAGATGGTGTATAACTAGAAGACCTTTTCTAGAAGTAGGAATTATCTCCCTTATTCTGCTTCTGTTGACTAGGATTATGCCCTGCTCACTTAGCCTTCTTCTCAAATTCTCCCCTGTCCCTATTCTTATCCTCCTCTAGTTGTTATACATAAACCATAAGCCTGGAGATGTCTATGCTTGGAATCAATAGTGTCACTCTACACTCCTTTTTCAAGTGCTTGGCTAAGCCAGATACACACTTCCTCATCCTAGTTCTCATATTCTGGACCATCTCTAAAGCAACCTAGATAATTGAATTAACTTGCGATTGTACTCTTTAACAATCAACCCTTCTTGCTTTAGGTTCACGAATTCTTCAATCTTTGCCTCCCTCAACTCTTGGGGAAAAAAGTGATCGAGGAATGCACTTTCAAACTCACTTCACTCAGCAGGTTCAGCATCCTTACCTCGACCATCTTCCCATTGGTTATACCAGATATTCACCACATCCTTAAGATTATAGGAGGCAAGTTCAATTATTTCAACCTCAGTCACATGCATAGCTTTTAGGACCTTCAACATCTCATCAATGAAATTCTGTGGGTCTTCCTCAACCTTCGACCCTGTTAGACTGGCGGGTTCATCCTCAAGAAATCTCTAAGCCTAGTTGCAGCAGTGGGATTTTGGGAGCTAGAACTAGGATCCTATGGACCTCTCTACTATTCTAGGAGGCCACTATCTGGGTGAGCATAGTAATGGTTCCCTTAAAGTCTGCTTCTGAAGTGGGGGCTAGTTGAGCAGTAGGCGCTTGTGGAACCCCAGTAGCTCTGGTAGGTTGAACTTGTCTTCTTGTCCCTTCTTAAGTAGGGACCTCTAGTAGGAGATTCTCAATGTTGGAGGCTGAGGCATCTCATTGGGTGGTGACATGTTTGGGAGGCAAGATTTGCAAACACGTAACAGACGAATCAGATAGATATCTTAATAGAGTTAAATTCTATCGCACGAACTCAGAATACAAAAAAAAAGTGTAAACTATACCTAAAGTCTTATATCGTCCTACTTATAAAGTATGGTGCACGACACACCCATAAATATCACTCTACAAGATACGACTTCATAGACTCCCTAGGACACTTAAACTCTGTGCTCTGATATCAAATTTGTCACGGCCTAGGAGGATACCCTAGACGTGGTCGACACTCTGAGACTATTGCTAGTCCTTAAGAGAACCACTTGGCCTCTTGACAGTCATTTAATCATTTAAATCAGCAGAATATATTAGAAATAATGAGACATAATGGTGGGTAGCACAATTTACTTCTAACTCAATAAATAAGGGTCATAGGCCAAAAATGTCAAACTCAACATTTGTGACATAATCATAGATTTAAAGAAAACTCAATTCAAGAAAATAAGGACCTCAACATCAAGTCATCGTCGTCTAGTCTATGAAGCCTCTACCTCTACAGTTTAGAATGGTACCATGACAAGCTGATGTGCTATTAAATTACAGTATATTGATGCCTAAAACATAGGATTTTACATGTTCTTAATATAATTTTTTATGGTTTTATGTGTTTTTGTGTTGTTCTTCTAAAAAATACAGGTTAGCATGATTTTGGGAGAAAATTACAGATTTTGATCAAGTTCAGGACATACGAGTCACCCTATGAGTCGTAACCCAAGCTACGAATTGTAGTGTGCCCTTACAGCCAAAAATAAAAAATTTGTAAAGTGAAGGTCAACTATACGAGGCTAACCTACAAGTTGTAAGTATCATTACGACTCATAGGAGGGGGCCTCGTAACCAGAAATAGTGTTGCTAAAATTTGGACCAAGAACTGCAGCTAAAGACTACGAGAAGACATTATGAGTCGTAGATCAGACCATGACTCATAGTAATGGATCGTAGCAGTCAAGTCCAAAATTCCAAGTGCTGACAATGAATGCCCAATTATGACTCGTGACTCATAGTAATGGATCGTAGCAGTCAAGTCCAAAATTCCAAGTGCTGACAATGAATGCCCAATTATGACTCGTAGGTTACCCTACGAGTTGTACTTGCGAATTGTATATGCTGCCAGCTTATTTTCTATTTTATTTTGTAGGGTCTTTTTGTAAATAGTATAAATAGTTAATGATAGGATTTTTGAAAGAGAGACTTGACACTTTTATAGATTCCACAACTTCAAAATATTCTTAGAGAGTATTTTTCTTAGGATTTAGAGTAATTTTTAGGATTTTTATTTGAAGACCCATTTTGGGAGATTTGATATCACTTGTACTAAAACTCCATTGTTGCAAGCTTATGGTTTCAATATCAAGGTGGTTTTGTTCTTTATTGTTCTTGGGTAATCTCTAAACCATGTTTATTATACTCGTTGTTTGTGTTATTGCCCTACCCATGAGTGGCTAATCACCCATAATTTGGGGTTGTGAGAACCATGAGGAGTTGACTTGAAATAATTTAGATTTTATGCATTTCTTTCATTAGGTATTTGCATGTATCGTCTATTTTTTCATTGTGAATACTGTTTGGTGGTGGCCAATACCTAACCCTACCTACTATAACGATCCCTACCAAGGTAGTATGAATAGGAAAAGGAAAGTACATGACAAGATTTGATTGACGTGTGCTCATCTAATCAACCAAACCTGACTAAGGAGAGGTTGACTGAGACAATGGGTACTGGTTAGTTGGCACACCATGGTTGCCAACCAAGCGCCATGGTGAAATTCGACTTTCACCTTCACAAGAGGGCTGGAAGAACCTAAGTTACCATCCTGCATGTGATGTCTCAATTAGAGTTATGTTATCCGAGGCAATTGAGTTAAGAATCATGGGGAACGTAATTCTTAAGTTGTCCCTCAATTTGATTGTCTCTTTGCATTAGTAGTGTAGTGTTTTTATGTTTTTTCATTTCAAATTGCAAACCCCTCCCCCCCAATTCTAGATAAGTTAGTTGATTGATACTTAAAATAATTGTTAGTGAGTCAATATGGTCAACCCCATATTCCCTGTGGATTCGACCCTGACCTTCGGTTAGGTTTATGCTTGATAGCAACTGCTTTATTGTTGGAGCATAAACATCACAAGCCATGACTATTATAATTCAAAATGAAACTAACACAAAGCATAGGAAATATAAAATTGTATCCTCCGAATGTAGTGAAGGGCTCACCAATCAGCTGTAGGAAGAATAGACCTTCAATGGAGTACCTATTGAGGATCCCGAGTACCTATCTCTGCATCTTGAAAAGATGCAGGCCCAAATGGATATCAATACATGGAATGTACTATTATGTATAATAGCTGGGAAGGAAAGAACATCATAAAAGACACTCAACTCAAATATCAATTCATCTCAGTCATAGACTTAACTCAAGAGACTCAACTTGAAAAGCAAGGAACTTAATCATCATATTAAGATACTATCATGACCTATCTGGGAGTTTCTCTAACTGGCAACTATCACCTATGAGCTGGTAATGATACAACAAAGCGTTGTTATTACTACATCCATCCAGTACCTCACCTGGGGTAAAGGATATCACATCAGTGAATCCATAAAAAATAACATCAAGTCCTCTTTTGGGACAAAGAAAACATCTGATTTTATGGTTCAATCCTCTCCTGCGCTGGCCACGTAGTTATTGAGTTTGAGTTGTTATCTACTCTTAATCAATTTGGTGCTCAATACTCCTCCCAGGACTCGGCATGCTCATAAGACCTTAATCATCTAGATTACTCTTCTAACTAGTCTTATTGGACATTGTTAACTCAATTCATTGCATCAACCATCAACTCTTGGATTAGGATTATTATCTTACGATAAATTTCATGATCTTTAAGATTCCAGAAACATCAAGTTTCATCAACATCGTCATTAGTTCTCTCATATTAGGATCACAATTATAGTCACATGCACATTCATACCGTCAAGGCTCTAGACTCATCTCCTAAGTTCATTCTTGCAAGTTTTAGTAAATGATACCTAGGGTTTATGATTAATGCAGGAACTCAAAAACATATATTCAAGAAGCAAGTTTATAGAAATTTATCAATTATACAGTGCAAGTAAAAACAAGTTAAACATTATAGAGGTTTTCAAATGATATGTATTCCTGTGAACAATCTTATCATAACTCAACCTATTTTGACTCAACTCATTTTAACCCAATCAAATTTGGGTTGGGTTGGGTCTTGATCCATTTATTTTCTTGACCCGTAATAATTCTCTCAAATTTGACCCAACCCACTCAATTGTCACCCCTAGTTAAAAGTAGACACCCTTTCCCACTGAAAGATTGTGACTTTTTCGAAGAGATGTGTGATTTTTTAAAAAATTATGACTTTTTTGATGAATTATGACTTTGTCGAAAGGTTGTCACTTTTTTAAGGGTTATGGCTTTAATGATAAGACACATGCAGTAAGTACCTTTTGATACAACCATTAGTTGGCTATTAAGTAGATGGGTTTCTTCACATTTTTAAACTACAATATTTATTTACAAAAAGCCTACTCTAATTCTTCTTAAAACATCCAATTTAATATATAATTTAATATTATATTTATTTAAATTATATTATATATAATCTTAAGAGCAGACACTATTTCATAATGAAGGGTTGTCAACTTTTTAGAAGAGCTATGAATTTTACAACTAGTTGTGACCTTTTTGAAGGATCGTGAATCTTATGATAAGGCACAATAATCACTTGTTTATACTATACTTTGTCGTCTATAAATAGAGTTATTTTTCTCATATATTTAAACTATATATTTTTCTAAGTTTTTTTAATTTTATCTTCTTGAAAAACTCAAGTGTGATTTATAGTTGTTGAGTGAGCTCAAAATCTAATGAAATTTGTACATTCCTTGACTTGAATGTAAACTTACTATAATACCCCTAACTAAAAACACTATATTTAATATATCTTCTATATTTTTTAATATTATATTAAAAGCAGGAACTCCATCAATATAACAATAACTAAGCAATAAATTATAGGGGAGGGAGGAGAAGGTATATTTAAGCGGGCAAATTTCATATATATACAATAAAAAAGTTTATTTACATAAAATATAGCCCACTTTTCATTTACATAAAAACTAGTTGAAATCGACCCAATTGTATATCTAAAATCAGCCCAGCTATTAAGATCAAGATTAGACCACACCATAGGCCCAATTATATAGCTGGGCCCGACTATTTTTCTTTCTTAAACTCAGAATCAGTCCAACTAATTTTTCTTCCTTTCTTTTTCTTTCTAATTTTCTCTTCTTCTCCAACATTGAATTTATTATTTTTTTTTTAAAAAAAAAACTTATTTTTAAATTTTTTTTTTTGCATTTTCTAAATATAAAAAATATACTTTTTAGAAAAACTCTTTTCAATATTTTTTTGCTGCGTATATATAATATACTGATATTATATAAATACTCATGTGGTGTATATGTAATGTATCAAAATTATATAAATATATATAAACTTTATTATTATTGTGTAAATAATTATGTAATATATCAATATTGTATAAAATTGTATATTAGCATGTATCAATATTATATAAATACTGTGTAAATGTATATTAATGTTATATAAATTATATATAAACATGTATCAATATTATATAAATAGGTATGTAATATTTCTTTTTCAAAAAAACGAAGAGAATTTTACTTTGTTCAAAAAAAATCATGTATTTATTGGACAACTTTATTTTTTATTAAAAAACATTTTATTTTTATTTTATTGCGGTTTCAAAGAAAAATATTTTTTTCATGTATAAATTATGTACAATCATATATCAATATTATATAAAGAGTTTGTAAACATGTATTGATATTGTATAAATTGTATACAAATGTGTGTTTATATTATATAAATAGACATGAAATATATCGGCATGATATAAATGACGCATAATCATGTATCAATATTGTAAAAATAATTATGTAATGTATTGATATCGATATTTATTTGACCATCATGCATTTCCACCATAGTAAAATAAAAGAATAAATAAAAAATAATAAAATAATTAAGAAAATTCACAAAAGAAGTGGAGCAATTAAAAAAGAAAAAAAGTTTTTTTTTTAAAAAAGAGCAAATATTTTTTTTTAATATTGATATTTAAAAAAAATTAAGTAATAGATAAATGAATAAAAAAAAGATATTAATTTGCCCACCACCTAAAAAGTATATTAAAAAAAAAAAGCAAAACAAAAAAAAAGAAAGAAAAAACATATGGGTGGTGACAAAATAAGGAAAAAGGAAAAAAAAAAAAGAGAAGGAGGAGTTGCTGATGTGGCAGAAGGCCAAATTGACCATACACAAAAATTTGTAAACCAAATAGTCATGGCTGTCGAAATAGACTATTTTATGTAATAAAAAAATAATGAGATATGTTTTGTGTAAATAATTTTTCTCAATGATTTGTAGATGTAATTATTACTATTTAAGAGGTGTAATTAAAAGATTTTAAGAGTAACTTTTTTAGTTTACATTTCACAATTAATTTTAAAATGACAAAATGTTTCAAAAAAAGGGGGTGGGGGTAGGGCAGAGAAAACAAATAAATCTAGGTGAAGGTCATCAAGAGGTGCCATGTCACTTTATCTATATCTAATTTTATATTAAAAATAGATAGATATAATTTTTTTCGTTATTAATTTAACAATTTTCAAAATGCACACAATTAATAATCACAAGAATATTTACAACCCTTATTCATAGGATAGATGTAGAGTACGTGCATTAAAATTAGTATTATAGGACAGTTGAATAAAATACACATTAGAACATATTTAAAATAAATCTAATTTGGGAAAAAAATTGCTAAATGTTTTTACTACTCCATAATCTATGTCTATGACTACATAAAAATGATATGCATATGACTTCTTCTTGAAGTCAGTATTAGGATGGGGCTCAACATAAAAAAGTGTGGAATGAATTAAGAATGGTTATGTTTAGGAACACTTGTCTTTGATAGGTTGAACATGAAATTCAATCCGTACATTGATTTTAGGTTTAATATTTGAAATATAATAAACTATGAATCCATAGGGACAGATATACTTGCCACTAGCCAATTTTTTTATTTTTTATTTTAAAAAAGAATCTCCCAATTACTTAAAAGAATCCCACATTCAGTGTAAACAATCTATAAAATACCTGGATTTGGAAATTATTAACAATAAAATCTTAAATTAATTACTGTTATCAAATCCAGCAAGATCTCACTTGAAAGGCTAGTCTTGATCTAGTCAATTTCTTGCATGAAACAGTATGCTTTGATGTAACAATTTTGAATTTGTCTTATGACCCACTGTCAAGGTAATATTCGTAAGACCTCATTCATTTGGCGAGGATATGAAAAAGAAAGCATTTTTTTTTTTACTATTTTGTTACTTCTAAATTGAGTGTCTAAATAAGTTTGGAGCCTAAAAATTTCATGACTTTGGAGCCTAAAAATTTCATGAAGAGTCATTTTTTTAGTTGGCATTTAAATTTTAAAAATTTGTAATATAATCAATACAATTCTACTAGTAAGGTCTCTTAGAGTGTAGGAAGTATACGGATCTTTTGAAGTAAGAATATAAACAAAGTAAATTTTGAATGAAAAATTACAATATAAAATTACAATAATAAAATTTGATTAAAAAATTTATAACAAAACAAAAAGCTTTTCTAATGAAATTGAAATAGTTTGCACTGAATTTGATAAGTTGATATAATGATATTAAAAATGTATTGATTTGTTGAAGTGCTTGACATTTAAAGGAGATTTTCTTAATCTTTTTATAATGACATGACAATAGATTTTATATAATACAAAAGGTTTAACCATTTGAGATACTTTAGTTAGAATATTCAATAATAAGAAAATAAAAAAAGTGAAAGGGGAATAAAAAAAGGCAAATATAAGAATATTAATGTGACTTAGTGATAATAGTCAAGATATATACGAGACAACAAAATAGATAGTCACTTAAAAAAGAATGCTATAATCAACTAACTAATATTTTATTTCTCAGATATTACAGCAATCCACTATAAATAAGATAAATAGCTATTAAATTTTTCATTCAAAAAATTATTTGCAAGTCTCAATACATGAGATTTGATTATTTTAAATATATATAATATATCTTTAAAAAAAATGAGGCCCCTAATTTTTTTTTAAAATTTTAAACAATTGCTTTAGCAGTCTTGCTTCAAGAGATATTGATAGAAACAACCCTAAAGTTAACCGACAATAATATAATTTTATAATTAACTTCTCATATGTAAATACAAAAATCTCTTTCCTTTTATTCAAAACAAGTTTTACATTCTAACATATAAAATTAATTATAAAATAAAAGAAGGGTGATGAAATGATTAAGCCCAAATAGTGGCCGACGGAGCTACAGCCTTTTCCTATAGGTCCTATCGAAGATTTTCGAAAGATGGTACGATATTATGAAAAGATAAAATAAGATATAAATTTTATTGATTTAATCTTTAGGTATTAATGTCACGATTTAAGTTAAATTTTAGATGTGACAATGTGATTAAAATTTTCAAAAAAATTCTAATCTAGCCTTTGAGCATATCAAGAATACATAAGATAAGAAAAATAATAAATATACAAAAAAAATCATAAAAAGTCTAGAAGTTGTAGCATAACAAAGAAAAGTAAAGACCACATAGACTCCTTTACATTAATTGTCTGAAAAGACTCTAAACATAGATGAGATGCTATGGAAGGTCCCAGCTAGCTCGACATTTAAAATGAACTAGAAAGATAAAACTACTCATAGGAAAAGAAATCATAGCATGTCGTTGAATCATGATGACTCACCAACTTTAAGCTTCAATAGAATCTGCTATTAGCCTCGAGAAGTAAGAGCGCAACCGTCAATCCCTATATTATAATAAAATGTGGGCAAGAAAAGTATGTAATAGTACATTTGAATATAGTAAGTGTATGTGAGCAATGCAATGTATGAATCATAAGTCATGATATGCAGTGATCAATTGTAATAATATGATAGATGAGTTAGTAAAACATGAATGTGGTCAATGAATAATAAAATCATGGTAGAAATATAAGGGGATATAGAGCTTAAATAATCAAGCATAAATCATGAAAGAACGTTATATATGTGTGCGATAGTTACCATAATCAACGATAAGACCATACAAACTATACATGGAATTTCATTATCTCCTCGTAGATGAAAAAAGGAGAATATATTTGTCAAGCTAGACTCTACCTCGCTAAGTAGGTGTCATGAATATGTTCTATATGTCGATCCACTAGTTAGGCTATATTGGCAACAAATCTACAGTTGTAATATAGTTATGAGGCTAGAGATTATTACTAAGGACCCCTTAGAATTCTCACCACAAAGTTGACTCGGCACTAAGTCAAAAATCTCACAGTATATTTATCATAATTATGAGTCATACTTGTCATAGAATCATAAAGTTTATCATAAATCATAGTTTATACTTGTTATGGATCATAAAGATTAACATGTGTAAAAGCAACAATAGCTACCAATCTAATTCATAAAACTTGTTCATAGAATAACACATTTCATGTTATTCATGGAGGTGGCAAACAGGTGAATTAGATCGGATCAGATTTGGATGGATTGAGCCAAAAATGCATTGGATCACAATCCATCCATATAAAATATGGGTAAATATGAATTTGGTCAAATATGGTTTGGATAAAAATGGTTCCAACCCACTTTGATCTTTTAAAGCCAAAAAATTAAATCAAAGCTTGATTGATAATACTCTACCCCTATAGCTGTCACGATCCGAGCCTAGAGCCTAGACGTGACACGATGAATAGAAAATCCCAAGACTACCCAAATAAGCCTCTTAACATATCGTTAGTACATCCTTGGTTGTAAAAATATAATTAAACAACAAGCAAGTAACAAATAATTCTGAGGGACGTGGGACTTTGGACTCATGCTATGGGGATGTTATAGGGAAGAGAATTTGCATGAATTACATAACAAATAAAGTCTAAGGGGTGGGTAAGTATGACTCGCGCTATGGGATGTTATAGGAACTTGGGACTTCCATCTCATCAATCAATATACAACAAGCATAGAAGGGAATAAAAGGACTAAGGGAAGTCTTTCATAATTATATAGTCATAACAAAAGTCAAGGTCCATATCCAACAAAACCTCTAATACAAATGGAATGGAGGCCTAGACATTTTCAAGGCTTACCCTGAAAATATAAGTACCCAAAAATAGACAAGCCTTAACAAAAGTATGAAAGTAAGGTGGATATAGTTCCCACAGTGGAGAACTTATCAATAGCAATCTTAAACGATCCAGGCAGCCATGTGAAGAAGGAGGATGGATAGGAGCTCTGGTACCTATATGGTTAGATCATATAGAGAAAAAATATGCATTAGTACTTGGAATGTACTAAGTATGCGAGGTGCAATGCAACAAGAAAATATAGTCCATAGTTAAATAATATGCATCATCATTACTAACATATATAAGCCCAATATGAATGAATATTCAATGCCTTAGTCAAAACATGCATGAGGATAGCCAAATCACAAAATATATCATAAATAGATGGGGAAGGATCATAACCAACAAATAAGACCAAGTGAGCTACTAATTGGAATCCCGATATTTACTCCACACGAAATAAAGGGGTGGTCTACTTTGCCAAAGTAGACCATCCACTTACCTTACGATAAAACCTTTTCGGAGAGTGTTACAAATATCCCTATCTTACAACATGACATTTTTGGTAGGCAATATAAGATGTCCTTATTTATGACATAGCCCTTAGGAGTTATAGCTATTCTACCGTAAGACATGACTTTTTGTGTAGGTAATATAAGATAACCTTACCTTTCAACATGGTCTTTTTGATAGGAGTTATGAATTATTCTACCTTATGGTATGACCTTTATGGTAGGTATTGTAAGATGTTCCTACCTTGCAACATAATCTTTTCGGTATAATTTACAAAATGTTCTATGGTGGCACATAATTAAGGAACAATGGCTACCAACCAAGGTCCTCTCTGTGCTAGATCAACAATTCTAAGGAATACTCAATTTATATACATAGCCATATTATACAAAGCTTCATAAATTACGATAGTATCGTAAGAGTAGCTCATCAAACTATTTCAGCATAATATAAAGAAAAGGGCTCCATATTATTTATAGCATCCAAAATATTATCATGATCTTATAGCATGCATAATAGTCCTTCAACATATATAATATTCATAATTCAGATGTCTTACAACAAGACTTTCATCGACATAGGATCTTTCAAATACTTTAGTCAAAATATGGTGGATAATATACACATAAGTTGAAAATCATGCAATTTAAAAGTATAGAACATGAGAGGAGTAAAATCAATTCATTTTAAAGTCAGTCAAATCAACCCACCAATATTATAGTAAAACCTTCATTATGGATGTCATGAAATCCAACTAAAATCCATAAGTTTTTTCATAGATTTTCATAGCATCATAGAGTACATAACATTAATATCATAAAATCCATCACAATACCAAACTCCAATGACATTTAAGCATAGTCAAATCAATGCTTGAAAAATTCAAACTTAAATCATGTGTACAATGCATAATAAGAATTATCCATAAAATATTCAACCATAAAATCATGAAATTTGATAAAGAGAGAAGGATTGACTTCATGGGTGAAAGAAATCCCATGAATGAAGTCCACATACCTTTAACTTGAGAATTGCTTGAAGGAAAAATGGAGGAAGACTTGGGGCTTCACTTGAGTCCTTGAGATCCAAAGCAAGTTGTTGAAAAACTTAAGATTGAACGAAAGATTTTTGGGAGGATTTCGGAGAGGATTAGGGTTAGAAATATTTTACAAGAGTATATGTAAGTAAATATGAGTCGAAACTCTAGCTTGTAAAAGTATAAATTTCATCTGAAGTTCAAAAATTGATATTTTGAGGTGTTCCATCGGCAAAATTGACAGTCCAGAGGTCCCATCGACAAACCATTCAACGATACGCCAAATGGGACCTTTAGATCGCCCTTTTGGCAGTTTTTAAAACTTCTCAGAGTGATTCAGCGACCAATAAACTTTTTAGAGTGATTTGGTGACCAATTCGATGATACGCCAAATGCATTAGGCAGTCAAATTGACTATTGTCCTTTTCAACAACCCAGACATGCTTCCATAGAACAGTCATAATTTCTGACTCCAAACTCAAAATGTGATGAAATTTGATGCGTTATAAAGGTACTCAAAAACCTACAATTTGGTAGGTATTTGTTATGTAAGTCGTTATATGCTAAGAGATATGACCCTTTGAAGTTGATCTTTATATAAATTCACACTGAAACTTAGCAGATTAGAATCCTTTGGTTTTGGCTCGATATAAGGGATGTCCTATGACCCCAAACCACATGTAATCATCCTTGAATACCTAAAAATTTATCTCACCATATTAGAGGCTATCAAGTTGAGCCTCTCTCTCTCTCTCTCTCTCTCTCTCTCTCTCTCTCTCTCTCTCTTTCTATATATATATATAAGAAATGACTCAGGTCTTAGCTTAAAAATTTACTAGAATTACATCTACAAGACCAGGCATGACTCGTAGAAGAATCTGCATGTCGTAGATTGAGTCGTAGAAGCATTCTAGTATTTAACTCTTTCTAGGCAGGGATCTACAAGACCTGTCTATGAGTCGTAGAATATTCTACTACTCATAGAAGGTCTCATCTGATGGGTTCTTAGAAACTTTAGGTTTTTGAATTTTCATACAAGGGGTGACTCCAACTTGAGAAAATTTTCACGGGCCATAAAAGACCCTCTCAGATTGAAAAACCCATTAGCCTGATTTTCTAAGACTATCAAGATAGACCCCATACGATATTTTTAACAAAAAATTTGGCATCGAAGCAATACTGAACACACCCATATGATTTCAATCAAACGCCTAACACCCACATGCAAATTGTTTTCATACGTTCCACCGAATATCATTTTACATGTTTTCCCAAGCAAACTGACTCCATTTGAATGGTTTAGCATCAAATTACATATACATGTCTTCACACATCAAATTTTCATGCACAAAATCAATTCAATTCAAATAATATGTCACGACATGGTTTTCATACACATTATTCAAGCACAAAGTGAGGCCATATGCATAATATTTTCTGACTTTCAATCCTATGCATTTATTGGCAACACATTAGTCATATTCAAATTTTAAGCCCAAACAATAATATACATGGATTCATACTCACACCCATAGGGTTACCATACCCATCAAATAATTTCACTATAAGCACATCAATATTAGTAATTAAAAGGATTTAGGGCCAAAACACTTAACAAATTGAGTGAAGATGATGCAAAAATTGTAGGAGGAACCAAAAAGCGTAAAACCCTAGGTGCCACCGAAAGGGGTCAAAGAGGCTGCTCGAAAAAAGAGGGTGGTGGCTGATCGAAAAATGCTTGGGGACAACGGTGGGGTAATTTTTGTAACTTTAAGGAAGAATGAGGTCAAAATAATTTGACCCCTCTATTTATAAGTTGACTGGGTGGGCCAAAATTAATGGGTTTAGGCTCTACGAAGTCCTGATTATGGGTTGTAGAGGATTTTACAGCCTGTAAATCATGGTCACATGAAATGCCCAAACTTTAATTTCATAGACTATATTTCACGGACCAAGCTATGAGTTGTAGAATTTAGTACGACTCATAGAGTTGGTCGTAGAGACCTCCATAGTTAGCCAATAGAAGAAAACTTACCTGGGATCCACGAGCTCCATTCACAGCCCGTAGTTTTATCTGTGGACTATCAAATTGACTCATGGACTAGAATGTACAACTTTTTGCTCACTAAAGGTGTTCTACGAGACAAGGTACAGGTCGTAGATATATATACGACCTATAGAACTAATAGTAGAAGCAATTTTTGATGCCTTTTCAGCTAATGATGATTGACTTAGTCATGTACCTACAATTAGCTTAGTCATGTACCTACACATTCTTTACTAAATACATTATAATCCTTTATGCAACCAGTCCAATGTCCACAATTACAACCAAAGTGCAAAAACTTAAACTACTTACAAGTCCAGAGGCTAAAAATAAAACAAAACTAAAACTATTACATTAAATATCTTGGGTTGCCTCCCAAGTAGCGCCTGATATATTATCGTGGTATAACTTGGACAACTTGGTTACTCAGCCTTCACCAAGTGCCCAAACATCCTTCTTCAGGTTATTTGGCCTCTTTATTGACTGAGAGATATTAAAGATAACTTCTTAGTTATTCAACCTAAACTTAAGTTGGCCAATATCCATATCCACTAGTGTTTGTCCAGTGGCTAGAAAGGGCATTCCTAAGATGATTGGAACCACACAGTCAACTTCACAATCTAGGATTACAAAGTCTGTAGGAAATATGAATTTCTCCACTTTGAGGAGTATGTCGCGAAGTATCCTTACAGGATTCTTCACCGTGCGGTCATCTATCAACAACTGTAAGCTTGTCAAAGTAATAGCTCCTAATACTAGCTTCTTGAAGACTGTAAGGGTCATTAGACTTATGTTGTCACCGAGATCACATAATATCCTTGCAAACTCTATATCTCCAATGGTGCAGGGTATGGTAAAAGCGTTAAGATCTTCTCACTTTTGTACCTAGGACCTTGTAGCAATTGCATTGTAATGTTGAAGCTCTTGGGAGAGCTTCTAACTCATAGTGCACTTCTTTGTAACCAAGTTCTTCATACACTTCGCATATCTTGGAAGTTTCTCCAATACCTCAATGAGAGGGATGTTTATGGAGAGTTATTTCAACATGGAGAGAAAGTGCTTAAACTTGCCCCTCTTTTTCTTCTTTTTGATTCTTTAAGGAAACATAAAAGAAGGTCTAGAAATGGGCTTCAACTTCTGTGGTAGCTCTGCAGTATCACTCACCCCATCTTTGACACGATCATCTCTAGTATCAATATCCTTGAGTTTAATTGTCTCCTTTCGAACATCATCATCGTCTACCGACATGGGATGATTAGTGGTACTTTTATTACCATGAGTAATGACTGCCATACACTGCCTGTCATTCTTTAGATTCTAAACTATATCACTAGGTAGTGTACCTCTCTGACGCTGGTTTAGTTGAGTTAATACTTGAACAAACTACTGCTCCAGCTATTTGATAGTAACAAAATGAGACTTGATCTTTTGTTTAATGCTAAAGATGTCAAACTTCATCCCTCTTAAGGTTTTATCCTGTGTGACAACCTTTTTCAACAGTCGGTCAAACATTTCCTTAACCTTGGAACTACTAGAACTGTTGTCACGATTGTGTGGTGGCACATAAGGACCATTTCTATAGCCATCTCTATGACCCCAATCTGTATCTCTATCCTAGCCCCTATTCCTATCATAGTAACCTCCATAGTTGTCCTTGAAAGTGCCATCTCTATTATAGTTCTAACCTTGGTTTCCTTGACATTGGTGCCAATAGTCCTAGTTGGACCCTTAGGTGTTGGTCTGAAAACCCCTCGTCTAATCAGCAATAAAGCAAGTGCTTTCTTCATAATAAGGATCCTCGTATATGGGTGCTCACGAAAGCTGATGAACAACTACATTTCCTGATTAGGCTTCATCATCACCTCCATGCTGGTACGAATCCGGGAAAGCTCTTGTATTATCTCCTCATTTATTTTAGCTTGCTCTGAACCAATACTGACAGTGTATGAACTTTTGGTAGATGATCTATCTCTTTGTCCCCATGTATGATTCCTCTTGATCACCTTTTTCCAGCTTCTTAGAAATTCTTGCAAATGGTTGATCTAGAAATATGCCCCCCATGATAGTATCAGCACATGCTTGGCCATTCTTGTCCAAGGCATAATAGAAGATCTCCACCTAAGCACTTTGTGAATTACTCCCATGTAGTACAGATCGAGCCACCAGGAAGTTGTTCAAAGTTGTTGATTTGTTCTTTTAACTTGAGCTTCTTCAATCTTGGGAAGAGCCTTTCCAAAAAGGCCTTCTGCAACCCAGCCCAATTGGTGATCAAACTCTGATGGAGCTCGGATAGCCATAGAGTTGCATTGCCTGTCAGAGTTAATGGGAAGATACAAATCCCCATAGCATCCAAAGACAGATTCTATGCTCCCATTACACTCTTATAGAAAAACATAATGTTGTGTAGATGACTTTATGGACACTCTAATGGTAGGACCGCGAACAACCCATGATTTTGTAGCATTTGAAGCAACCCACTCGAAACCATGAGCTTTGTGTTATTTAGTAGTGGGGGTAATACAATGGCTTCAGTCACATCTATAGTCATGAGGTTCAGGCGATATTTATTCTACTAATAAGCTTCAGCATTAAGGTCCTCTGTTGTGGATTGATGTCCTCAAGAGGAGGAGGGTTGTCATATTTATGTTCTTATTTTCATTCTGATTCTGATTCAATGATGCATTTACCGTGTTATTTGTGTTATCTTGGGTCATCCTTTTTAGTCTTCTTTGTATATCTAGGTCAAACAGAGTCAATAAAATTCCTCGACTTTGCATATTGGGCATACAATACACTTGTACCTTGAAGTAGATGAAAAATAACAAAAAACATTAAAATAAGGGAAACAAGGATTAGTTCCCAAACTACTCAAATTAAACAAGTCTAACCTTATTTCCCAGCAATAGCGCCAATATCTTAATGTTACCCAAGCTATACCTTTTTTTTAGGCTAAAGCAATCATTGTCAAGATACATAATCTAATCGAGGTTAAGGTCGATCTCATAGAAAGTATGGTAGACTTAGAAGAATTCAAAGCAACTTGAGTGGATTAACCAACTTATCTCTTAAGAGGGGGGAGGGTTTGCAACAACTCTGAAAAGTAATCCTAAACTAAGACAAGTGTTAAATTAGTATGCAGAGTGGCTAAGGTATTGTGTTCCCCATTATTCCCTAACTCAATATTACTAGATAATCGAATTCTTTTCGAGTGTGTAGCATGCAGAGCGGTAAGTTAAGTTTATCAAACCCTTTGATTTAGGCGAGAGGCAAATTTCACTACGTGATTTGGTCCATTCCTGCAATGTGACATTACTAACCCTTACCTATTGTTTTAGTACAATCTCCCCTTGGCCTAGTCTAGTTGATTAGATGAGAAACATCAATCGACTCTTGTTAATTATTCTCTTTTCTTATTCATTACTACCTTAATTCAATCAGTAACACTAGGCAAGTTCTAATGTTGGCCACCATTAAAAATCATTCAAACCAAAGAGAATTAACTAATACATACATTCACACTTTTCAAGAATTACGAATTATCCAATTTTGCTTTGTTAGTTCTTCATGGTTCCCACCACCCTAGTCGTGGTTTTAGCTACTTATGATCACTGTAGATGCAAGAATTATGAATTTGAATAACATAATTGAGCACTTACAGAAGAGGATTAAAAACAATGAATTCAAACTCTTCACCAAAAATCATAAGATTGAATTAAGAGTAAGAAATAATATTTCACAAGTCCTTCTATTATTCTCTCATGTTCCTCTACTATGCCACGCTCTTCTCTCTGAAAGATAACCTAAAAAATCTATTTATAGTGTTTAAATACAAAATTAAAATGAATTAGGATAATGAATTAGGATAACTGGGTCAATTGACTCTACGGGCACTTCTACGAGCTGTATATTATTTTACGGCCCGTAGTCGGGGCTTCATGGATTGTATCTTCAATTCTGGGTTTGACTTCTATCATACCCCTCTACGACTTGTATAAAATTTTATGACCTATAAAAGGTTTTGTCTAATGAGTTTCTCTCCACTTTCTAATCCTCAAGCACGACACCAAGTCTACGTCACATCTGTATATTTGTAGACTTAACTTTAGATAATCACCCTTCACCAAAAATTTGTACGAAACTAAGTCTAAGGACTGTGGAATTCTTTACGGCCTATAAAAAGTCTACATATTTAGCCCCAAAATTATGCCAATCCTACAATCATGCAAAAGAAACATAAAAACACATCAAATCTACTAAGTTCATTTTGAACACACACAAAATTTTAAATTTTAAGCATCAAAAGTATTGTATTTTAACAACACATTATTTTCAGCTATTACATCCATTCCACACTCTAATCACTCCAATTGAAGCAATAATTAGAGATCTAAATTAAGCCCCAAGTTTGCAACCTTGAACTTATAGATTAAATATAGGAGTGAAAGTAAATTCACTCAAATCAACAATAAGAAAGTCAAAATATTAAAGACCCAATAGATGAATTAAGAACCCATATTAGTAGTACACTTCCAACATGAGGGTTTTAGTCACTCATGCTAGAAATTAGAAAATCAATACCAATAATAGCAGTTGAAGTCATGGGTAACAAGATTGAATAGAGAATAGTTGATGAATAAAGAAGAGTTGATTAACACCAGCAGATTACCTCAAGTTTTTGATTCTCAAGACTTTAGGGGATATTTTTTGATACATTAGAGTCTTATGAGACTATCTTGGGAACCGGTGGAGTTTAACTTCTTTAATAGTTAGATTATAGATGATAGAGTGATAGTTAAATACTTGTTGACGGTATTGTTGTGCTAGCTTGTATACTTGACCTTGCATTTATGAGTTTATGGCTATTGTACCAAATTATATTATATAAATTACCATCGCAACTTATACTTAAGTTGTGGCATTGGTATGCACATATCTTATACTCTATCGTTGCATTGGCTTGCACATAGCTTATATTTAAATTGTTGCATCGGTATGCACATATCATAATTATACTGTGGCATTGGCATGCACATACTTTGCATTATATCTACTCTACTTGGGGCTCATGATGCCTCGAGAGACTTCATCTTGAGGCCTACGATGCCTCGAGGTACTTTATGTAAAGGTCTATAATACGTTGACATATTTTAGTACATGACCTGCAATACCCTCGAGTTCTATCTTGTGGCCCAGCTCAACAAATATGTACCGTGACCATGTAATGGCCATGATTATGCATATATGGTCTGTAATGCCCTAGGTTCTAGCTTGTAGCTTCAGCTCAATAGTACCTCGATCCCACGACAATCATGATTTCACCCCCATTCATGGCCTACAATGTCATTACATTTATGCATAGGATTGCATTACATTACCAGATTGGTTTACTATCTGGATTTATTACTATTCATGATTATGTTTTATTGTGTATCAACCCTTTTGATGCAGGTGATAGGATTATTCGTTATAACATACTTGTTCGATTTCTCTTACCTAGTTAGCTGAAACTATTGATACACGTCGGTGTGCTCAACCCCTCCCTGTTTCCCCTATTATATCAAACATAGAGACCCACACAGGATAGCTGATTCACTCTTGTTGGATGTTTCTACATCTATCCAGATCTTACCAGTGCGGCTCAGACTTTGGGTTACTGTGGATCTTTGGGATTTTTTGTTAGTACTTTCTTTCTGACTTTGTAGCAGATGTTATGAGAAACCTCATATTTTATTTTGAAATAATTGTATTTATCCTTCTATACTATTTAAATGCTCTTGTACTCAGGACTCCAGGTTTTGGGATTGTTTATGTCATGCTATGATTTCTTTCGCTTCATTTTATTTTTCTTTAGTTGAGATCCAATTTTGAGTCATGACAAATTTGGTATCAGAGCTCTAAGTTTATTTGGATCATGAGTAAAGAGTAGGGTGTCTAGTAGAGTCTTGTAGATTAGTGTATATACATCCACACCTAATCTTCGAGAGGCTACAGGACACTTGATAAGAAACACTTTCATATATTACGTCTATTCATGTGTTTCTTTGTATTATCCATTTTGAAGTGTGTAATCTACTCCATCTGCGCAAATGCCCATTATTAGATCCCATCAATCTGTAGAGAGGGAGTCAGCTGATGTGGCTCCCACTCGAGATTGAGACAGGGTTCATGATAGGACCAAAGGAGAAGGACTTGCTAGTGGGGTAGCTCCACCCAGTGGGTAGACTAGATCGGCTTCTAAGCCTGCTTATGAGTCAGAGGGACTATGGATCCTATTCTACCACCCTCAGCTACAGCTCCTACACCCTTAGTACGGGAGCTACTTCTACATATTTTGGCTAGACTTGAGAAAGCTTTTCTTACCCCTATTATTCTTGATGCATTGGCTACTCCAATACTAGTCGGCCCTTCTATAGCATCACTAGTCTAGACAGGTGGTACTTCCTAGAGTATTGTAGATCATGATCATATGACAGAGCACATAAAATATGACCTTTAGGGTGGCGGTAAGAGATTTCGCCAGCATGGCTAGTTTAACAGACACGCACCAAAGGGTAGAGAGTTTTGGAGGTAGGGTTGGACAGTTCATGTATCTATCTCAGCATCTAATAGTATTGATAGGTCTAGGCCTAGTCAGATAGGTCATGATAATGCTTTTGGAGCATCCAGATGTGGTGGCTTTTTAAGATAGCCATCACAGTGGCGAGAGACTAAAGCATGCTATGTTTGTGGTATGGTTGGTCACTTAGCCCACTATTTTCCTCATTATGCACCTCTGCTCAGTCATCTCAGGGATGAGATTCTAGAGCTTGCTATGTTTATAAAGAGGTTGGGCACTTTGCCCGCCGTTTTCCTTACCCTGTGTTTTCCACTCAGGCATCAGGGCTTCAACCAGCTAGTTCAGCTTTAGCACCAGTAGCCAAAGACACCTCTTAGGGTATGAGGGGTGGCACCTAAGGAGATCATGGCATAGTGAATAGTAGAGCTCGTGGAGGCCTATAGGCTAGTAGTGGTTGTAGGGCTTGTTATGTTATTCCAGATAGAGTTGAGGCGGAGGCATATAATGTAGTTATCATAGGTATTCTTTTAGTATGCTATCGTTCACCTTCAGTTTTCTTTGATCCAGGCTCTACTTATTCTTATGTGTTAGCTTATTTTGCTTCAGATATTAATATTATATGTAAACCGCTTGCAAAGCCTATTTGTGTTTACACCTCGGTAGGTAAGTCTTTAGTAGTGAATCAGGTGTATTGAGGGTTATGTTGTGACTTTTATGAAGAGAGATACTATTGTTGACTTGATACTATTGGATTTGGTTGACTTCAATGTGATTTTGGGCATGGATTGGTTGTCGCCTGACCATATTATTTTGGGTTGTCACGCAAAGACTGTGACCTTATCTAGCCCCGACTTGCCTCAGTTGATATGGACTAGAGCACCTAGTTCCTAACCTAAGGGTGTTAGTTCTTATATGCATGTTTGTCGGTTGATGGGGAAGGGATGTTTAGCGTATTTGGCTCATGTTTGGGCTTGTTTCTCTGGAGCCCCCATTAGTCGAGGACACTAGGGTTGCTAGAGAGTTTATGGATATATTCCCAACTGACTTATTTGGTCTCCCTCTGGATTCTGATATTGACTTTGCTATTGATGTGGAGCAGGGTAGTAAGCCCATCTATTGCTTCCTATTAGATCACTCCAACTAAGTTAAAGGAGTTGAAAGAATATTAGAAAATCTATTGAAGAAAGGGTTTATTCATCCAAGTGTGTCTCCATAGGGGGCCCCTGTATTATTTGTGAAAAAAAAAATGGCACTATGCATATATGTATTGATTAAGCCAGTTGAACGAAGTGACCATCAAGAATAAATATCCTTTGCCTCGTATTGATGATCTTTTTGATCATTTATAAGGTGCCTCGATATTCTCCAAGATTAATTTGAGATTTGGTTATTATCAGTTGAGAGTTTCGGGAGTCAGATATCCCAAAGACAATTTTTAGGCCCATTATGGGCATTGTGAGTTCGTGGTTATGTCTTTTGGGTGACTAATGCCCCGGATGCATTGATGGAGTTGATGAATCGAGTGTTCAAGCTCTATTTAAACATCTTTTTAATTGTGTTTATAGATGATATTTTGGTTTATTCCACGTGAGAGGTCGCTCATGTTCGACACTTGAGGATCGTACTTCAGAGATTGAGAGAAGAGAAGTTTTATGCCAAGTTCTCAAACTGTGAATTTTGGCTACAGTCTATTGCATTTCTTTGGACGTTAGGTCAAAAGAGGGTATTATGGTTGATCTAGCCAAAGTGGCAGCTGTCCATAAGTGGCCTAAGTGTACTTTGGTGATTGAGATTTAAGGTTTCATTAGTTTAGTGAGGTATTATCAGCATTTTGTTGAGGGATTTTTCTCTATAGCAACCCCGTTGACTATATTGACTTAGAAGGATATGGATTTTTAGTTATCTGAGGAGTGTGAGGCAAGCTTTCAAAAGCTCAAGGATTTGTTGACTTAAACACTAATTCTTGCTTTGCCAAAGGAGGGAGTATCATTCATGGTATACTGGGATGCTTTTGGCATGGGTTTGAATGGTGTATTAATATAAAGAAGGAAAGTGATAAGTTATGCTTCTAGATAGTTAAAGGTTCCGGAGAAAAACTACCCTACCCATGATTTGGAGTTAGTTGTGATTGTACTTGTGTTGAAGTTGTGGTGATATTATCTTTATAAGGTCATTGTGAGATCGTCACCGATCACCAGAGTCTCAAATACATCTTTTCTCAACCTAATCTAAACATGAGACAACGTGAGTGGTTGGAATTACTTAAGAATTATGATATTTCTATTTTATGTCACCTAGGAAGGCAAATATTTGTGGCAGATGCTTTGAGCCAAAAGGCTACTAGTACATGGAGTTTGACATTCTTGAGGGTTGAGGAGAGGCCCTTACCTTTAGAAGTTCAGTCACTTTCTACACAAATGATTTGTTAGAGATTTCCCTTTCTCAGAGTATTTTGGCCTTTGTTAAGGCTAGATCTTCTTGGCTTGACCAGATATGTGCTCATTAGTTTGAGGACCCCAGGTTGTGCATTTTTCATGACAAAGTGTTAAAGGGTAAAGCCAAGGCAGCTATTATTGACTTTGATGGTGTTTTGAGGATAAATGGTAAAGTGTGTGTGCCTAAGGTGGGAGATTGGGTAAGATTAGTATTAGAAGATGCCCTTTGTGATAGATATTCTATCCATCCTAGTGTGGCAAAGATGTAGCATGATCTAAAATAACTTTATTGGTGGTTTGGGATGAGAAAAGACATAGTTGAATTTGAGGCAAAGTGTTTGAATTGCAAACAAGTCAAGTACAAGCACCAAAAGCTCAGTAGATCAATGCAAAAGATACCCATTCTCGAGTGAAAGTGAGAAAGAGTGACTATGGATTTTGGTACAGGTTTGTCCATGGCTATGGGCAAGTTCGATTCAGTTTGGGTAGTCATTGATCATTTGACTAAGTTGGCTTACTTCTTACTGTGAATAATAGCTATAGTGCGAGCAGTTGGCTAGGTTATATATTTGGGACCATTATTAGATTGCATGGGGTACTTGTGTCTATAGTCTCAGACAGAGGGTCAGTGTTCACTACTCATTTTCAACAGGCTTTATAGTGTGGTTTGGGTATTAGAGTGAAGTTGAATTCAACTTTTCATCCTCAGACTAATGGTCAGACTAAGCGCACCATTCAGGTGTTTAAAGACATGCTTAGGGCCTATGTGATTGTGTTGAAAGACATGCTTAGGGCCTATGTGATTGATTTTGGGGTCCGATGGACCAATACTTACCATTGGCAGAATTTGCATATAATAATAGTTACCCCCCAGCATCCAGATGGCTCCATTTGATGCTTTGTATGGCTAGAGGTGTACATCGCATATGGGATGGTTTGACTCAGGTTCAATAGATGTGTTGAGTGTGGATCTACTCAAAGATGTGATGGATCGGATCCATATGATTTAGGATAGACTTTTGATGCTCAGAGTCGCAAGAAGAGTTATGCTGATAAGAGGGTTAGGACTCTTGAATTCACTATTGGTGACAGTATTTGGTTAAAAGTTTCACCCGTGAAGGGTGTAATGAGATTTGAGAAGAGGGACAAGTTCAGTCCTAGATTTATTGGCCCATTAGAGATTTTGAGGAGAGTTGATGAGATAGTCTATGATTTGGCTTTACCACCAAGATTATCATTAGTGCATCTTATTTTTCATGTTTCTATACTCCACCGGTACATCCTCAATAAGTCCCATGTGATCTCTTATGATTTTGGAGTTGGGTCCAAAATTTTCATTTGTGAATGAGCCTATAGCTATATTGGACAGGCAGGTCCAGAGATTGAGATCCAAAGATATACCTTCTGTGAAGGTTTAGTGGTGATACCATCCAGTTAATAAGGCTACTTGGGAGTTAGAGTCTGACATGTAAGTCAAGTATATTAGCCTTTTTGGGGCTTCAGGTACTCTTCTTTCTTTTATATTCGAGGGCGAATATTAATTTTAGTGATGAATGATGCAATGACATAGTTGGTCATATTTGGCCTTATCTATGAAAAATTACTATTCTATCCTTTCGTATGTTGTTTTGGACCTAATTTTAACTATCTGTACAGTTGGAATTGAATTTGAGTTTTAAAAGTTGAAAATATGAGTTTTGGCATTTTTAGAAGCTTAAGTTGTTGAAAAAGTAAGCTTTGAACCATTTTTAGTTTCGGGTGTTGGATCGATGATCTGTCCATTCCATTAGCTCCAAAATATCAAAATTGAATAATGAGAAGTGACAAAAACTGAATTTGGAGTTAAAACGAGGTTTTTAGGCCCAAGATTATAATTTTAGTTGTTTTCGGAACCAATGTTTGACTTTGGTCAACATTCACAGTTTGAAAGCTCGGATTAGAATTTTGATAGTTTCAGTAGCTCTGGGTGGTGAAACAAATACTAGAAATGGTCTCGTAATAATTTTTGAAGTTACTGAGGGCAGTTCTAGTATTTTAAATTTTAAACTAATTTATTCAACTTGCATTGATAAATGTGTCATGGAGACCTTAAATTTGAGTTTTTATTATTTTATTGAGTTCAGATCACTGTTTCTAGTATGAATACATATAAAGTTTGTGAAATTCTAATTTCAGATGAGTTTTGAATGCCTATTTCAAGTTTTTGTTGTTGGTTGATTTCAGCTAGTGCAGTTTCTGGTACAATCCATATTGGTACTTTGCATTCGTTCCCTCAGCTCCGCATTCATGCAGTATCACATAATCCTTATTTGCGTTCGTAGAGGATTGTTGGACTGTCATCCTCCGCGTTCGCGAGACCCCATCCGTGTTCGCAGAACATATTTACCTGAACAGTTTTAAAATTCAAGAATTACCATTTTTATTTTATTTTTGAACTTATCATGTTTTATGGACGATTTTGAGAAGAGATTTTTGAAGGTTTAACCTGGGTAGTGTTTCTAACACTGATTTAAGTATTTTTCATGAGTTTTATCTTGGTTTTGACTTAAATTTCATGATTTTGGATGTCCAAAATTGGGGATTTTTTATGTTTGTTTTTGAAACTTTAAAGCGTAATTTCTCCTTCAATTTGAACTTGATTTTAGTTAGATTTTCACCCACGGACTCCCTTTTTCTGTGTAGAACTTGATTTTAAAGTTAATTTTTAGATTCGAGGACTTGAATTTTGGCCCTAATTTTTTGTCCCTAGGCCTAATTCATACAAATATGGGTATCAAAATGCATATCTTGATGACTAGTACCTATTTTTGGTAGTGATTGATCAAAACTGGGACTGAGTTGATTGGAAGTTTATTTGAGTGCGATTTCGGGATTGAGGTAGGTTTGACTAACTTTTTTGGAACTGGATTTGAGTTATTGGACATGTTCATGTGATAATTGTAAGATTTAGATTGATTTATCAGTTGAAAGCTTGATATGATCGAACTTGATGGAAAAGTGATACCTATTTCATAGAAAATTTAGTAAATGGTGATCCTATTAATAACATGAGATAGAATCATGAGACTTGAGATGTTTTGGATAATATTGCAATAATATAAGACTTATGAGACTATTTGTGAAGTTAAGGAATAAATTGATGATATTTTATTAGAGGCTTATGAGACTATCTTGGGAACTGGCAGAGTTCGACTTCTTTGACAGTTGTATTATAGATGATAGAATGATGATAGAGATTTGTTTATGGTATTGTTGTATTAATTTGTGTACTTGACCTAGCATTTATAAGGTTATTTCCATTGTACTAAATTATCATTATATATACTGCTATCATAGCTTATACTTGAGTTGTTGCATTGGTATACATATATCTTATACTCTAATATTGAATTGGTATGCACATAGCTTATATTTAAATTGTTGCATGGGTATGCACATATCTTATACTTGGGTTGTTGCATTGGTATGCATGCAGATTATACTTAAATTGTTGCATTGCCATGCACATAACTACATACTTATATTGTGGCATTGGCATGCATATTTCATAATTATACTGTGGCACTGGCATGCGCATACTTTATATTATATCTAAGTTACTTGGGGCCCGTGACATCGCGAGACTTTTTCTTGAGGGTTGCGACGCCTTGAGGTATTTTATCTTAAGATTTGTGACATTTGAGATAATTCAATATATGGCCTGTGACGCCCTCGGGTTCTGTCTTATAGCTCAGCTTGACAGATGTGTACCCCGATCTTATGATGATCATGATTGCATGTACATGGCCCGCAATGCCCCCGGGTTCTATCTTGTAGCTTCAGCTCAATAGATGTGCACATCAATCCCAAGACGATCGTGATTTCACCCTATTCATGGCCCACAATGCCATTGTATTTATACATAACATTGCATTTCATTATTGAATTGGTTCACCATCTATATTTACTACTATTCATAATTATATTGTATTGTGTACTAATCCTTTTGATGCAGGTGATAGTATTCTTTGGTATTATATACTTATTCAGTTTCTCTTACTTAGTCGGTTGAACCTATTCATTACATTTTAATACGCTCACCCCTACTCTGTTTTCCCCTTTAGATCAAATACAAGGACCTGCACAGGGTAGCTGATTCACTCTTGTTAAACTTTTTTACATCTATCCAGATATTAATGGTGAGACTCAGACTTTGGGTTACCATGAATCTTTGGGACTTTACTTTATTACTTTCTCTCGGACATTGTATCAGATGCTATGGGACAACCTTGTATTTTATCTTGAGACAGTTGTATTTACCCTTTTGTACTATTTAGATTCTTTTATACTCATGACTCTAGGTTGCGGGATTGTTTATGTCATGCTATGATTCTTCCGCTTCACTTTATCTTTCTTTAATTGCACTTCAATTTTGGGTCATGATAACTAAGAGGCTTGTTTGGGGTACCTTCGCGTTTTTCATTCACCATATCATATCTAGGCCTCAACCTTGGGTTATGACATTAATCCTTAGGATTTGTTTGAAACCCTATATACACAATCATATATGTAACCCTACTAAATTTAATATTTAGGACTTAACAAAATCATCAGAAAACAAATCTAAGGTCTCTTTGACCCAAAATCGAATTAGTCACAGCTAGAACAATTATTTAGAAGTACATTTTGTGCTACAACTATTTCTACCTAATAGTAAAGGACTTCAATTCTTGAGTAATACATACCATTTCTGTTTCTATTAGAACACAAGATTCTCCTCTTTTTTGTGTGTGTGGAAAAGATCCGTATCAATAATTTAGATTTCACGTATAGACAATTTTTAAATATCTTATTAGGCATTAAAACTATTAAAATGCTCTCGAAACATCTAAAAATTTATACCAAATCTTATTTTAGAGCTAAAATCACCCCTCAAATCAAAAACAAATTGATGAAAATTCAATTCGAGCATCGAAATCAAAACCTTGACTAATGTTGAATCTTTATCAAACATAATTCAAATTTCAAACTTAAGATCTCAAATTCATAAAACAACTCTAAATCTTATTTCGACAATTCTCTAGACCATTTTTCACACTTTAGAATTGATGAGATCAATGGAATTCCATTTTGAGACTCGAAACTTTAAAAGTCTTTAAAAATCAAAACTAAGCAACTTAAACCTTTAGAATTCAGAGCTTACAAAAAAACTCAACTTTCCACAAAATTTTCAAAATTAGTCTCACAAGCTAATCCAGCGAGACTCAAATGACTACTATGAGGGGTAAAACAATAATTTTTTAGAAAATATAAAAGTAATCTTCGAGATCATCACATTTGCTAGGTATAATTCCTCTATTTACTTGCCTATATTATTATCCACATTGTTCCTATTTAATATAAGGAAAAGTCTTTTACCTATAAATAATGTTGGTCTTACTTTATTTTGTATACAAGAGAAATAGTGTTAGAAAGATGAGAAATATATATACTGTGTTTATATTGAGTTAGTATGGTGAAAGAGAGAACTGAAACTAAAAAATTATTTCAAGTCTTCAACTAATTTACTATGCAAAAGAGAATATATATAATTATATGTTGAAGAAAGGTGTTGTTTTGATGAAGCTTTGGACCCTTCAACTATTTTGGAGTTGTTTGAGTTCTATGACCTTGTTGGGTTGTTGTATTCTTGAGGGGACAAGTCAAGAAATATATTGTTGAATAAGTGTAAGTTATACTGCAGTAAACTTAAATTCCCTTGAAAAGAACTAAATATCTATGTCTCATCCTAAATATGTGTATATTTATTTATTTATTTATTTATTTTAAATATAATTTGTTATATTTATAGTACATTATACTAACACAAAATATTGTAACTACACACACTAATTCATATATACTGTCAAGAGAATTGCGTAGATATGAATTATTAATAAAATCTGTCTCAAATTTAAAAGATGAAAAGAATAGCTAGGAAGATATATTTGAATGAATTTTGCTTAAGAGTTAGGGCGGTACTCAACTACAACAACAACAACAACATACCCAGTGATGTCCCACAAGTTGGGTCTGGGGAGGGTAGATTGTACCCAGACCTTACCGCTACCTCATCGAGGTAGAGAGGCTGTTTCCTAAAACCCTCAGCTCAAAACCCATATGTAGAAGTA